>APFE030518028.1:31503-66282 GCA_000404065.3 Pinus taeda | reverse complement strand
TGAGAAGGATGTTGAGGAGCTTAGGCCAAGAGCAGGCAAAAGCGACAGTGATCTTTTGCGACAATAGCTCAGCTATTGCATTGTCAAAGAATTCAGTGTTTCATAAGAGAACTAAACACATTGATACAAGGTTTCACTACATTAGAGAATTAGTGAACAATGGAGAAATCATCCTAGAACATTGCAGGACTCATGAACAGGTTGCAGACATCTTGACAAAGCCACTGGATCAGAAAAGCTTTGAATTTTTGAGGAAGTGTCTGGGTATGACCGAATGCCCAGCAGTTAAAATTAAAGGGGAGTGTTGAAAATATATAATTTCAACGCTGTGCGCGCAATCCCCGAAACCACTTTTGAAATACCATAAACCGCTTGCAACCTCATCGCACCACCTTTCGGCTTAAAGATGTTTCCGTGCAACGAGCTCTGACGCGTTTTGGTGCTGACATGTGTATTGCCATGACATCAGCACCTGACATTTATCGGATGATAAATGTCAGTCAACTTACCCCGCCCGATATGCGTCCGATTGAAGAGATTGCTCTCTGCCGTTCGATTCCCAGGAAAGGACTCCGCCCTTTACATTGTTCAAAGTACATACGGGCCTGTTAAAAATTAATGGAGCGTGGACTTGGACCATACCTCATGTTAAATGAAATGACATAGTTTTTGGTAAAGTTTTCAATGTTTTTGATACGGCCCATTAATACGAGGTATGGAGGTAAAATCATAATGTAAGGTAAGTTTTATTTTATTTTTTTAATATGTTTTTTGAAAGAGCGTTGACTCTAGGCAGATGTAAAAAAAAACACACGGGGATTGTATTGAGTGTGTGTGTTATGTAATCGCACATGAAAAAAATTAAAAATAGGGGGTCCGCAGCACCAAAGAAAAAATGTAAAAATGCACACGGGGAGGAAAGGTATTGTATTCGCAGCAGCGAACAAATGAAAACCAGAGAACACACAGGAGAGTGTGAGAATATTTTTGGGTTTGTAATGTAAAAGGAAAATGCAGCAGCAGTGTAAAACCATTTTGTCTTGGTAAGAAGTAAAAAATTTGCACATCAGTGTAGGAAAAGAAGGAGAAATGAATGAAGAAAACCAGTGGATAGTTTTGTTGAAATCCATGAATTGTTTCACACAGGTGAAAAGGTAAATCTGTAATCCCTTTAGTTTTTTTTTACAAGCAGTGAATGTAAATGAAATATTTACCACAGTTAGTGTTAAAATTTTCATAGGAGGCAGAGTAAGTTTGTGAATGTTTTGTGAATCCCTCTGAGTAAAAGAGGATGAATATGTAAGTGTTTTTGTTTAATGAATAGAAATCATTTTATGGTGGTGGAATACTCTGTGCTCTGTAATTATTTTTAAAAGACTTCTCTGTACAAAAAGATCCTGGAGCAAAGGAAACAGAGCATTGCCTCTGTGTTTTATTTTTGTGGTTTTGGTATTTTCCCATTGCAAACAAAAATACCCAACACAACTGAACTTGTCTCATAATTCCCTGTGGGGAAGAATTCCGCATGGGATACCACTTCGAAAGTTTCCGATATCCTCCTACACAGATAACAATGGAATCTGCGGAGATCCTCTTCCTCCATGTTCTTCCAGAGCTCGAGATTCGAACCCATGATAGTTCGCTAGACTATTTTGGTTTTCGTGTTATCGGTGAGCTCCCAGTGCCCACTGCACATGTCTCCTGTCGCATCACTTGTGAACAATTCTTTTCATGGATGATAGAAGAGAGTAATGAAAGTCCAAATCTTCTCTGCCATTGTTCTCGTATGTAGTATACTAAGCTTGTGGTCATAGCAAAGTACGACTTAAATGCAAATCATATATTGAGAACTAGGCTTCCCATTATGAAGATAAGAAGAAGCTTACTGTTATTCTTGTATCCGTAAAGTTTCAATAATGTGTTAATAAACTGTGTAGTACCGCACAAAATTTCAGAGTATGCAGGGTTCTAAATTTTGAAACGAATTTAAATTTATCATTCCCTGTGTGGAGTTCTCCCGAAGATTTTTCACATGGCATTTTCCAGTTTAGTTTTTCTCAAAATTGGTCAAAGTTTTTTTATTTATTATAAATTTGAATTATGTAATATATAAAATTATTTAATTTTTCCTACAGTTATAAATTTAAATTATATAGTTTATAAGATTATTGAAGTGTTGAGAAATTTTATTTAAATATTTAGAAAAATTTAAAATTATTTATTATTCCAAAATAATTTAAATAATAAAAAAATATATTATTAAAATTATTATATTGTGGAATTTAAGCCTGAAAGCATAAGCATAGTTCAATTGGTCAAGTACTTCTTGTTAAGTATCTTGTTATTTGGAGGTTATAGGTCAAATCTTCTGGACCTCTTTAGGGTTAGATCTGACGAGATAAGCCGGTTGAGTTCGTGTTACTAAATACCTTGCCATTTGAGAGGTTACAAATCAAATCTCCTCCACCCCCTTGGTGTTAAGGCTAACCAGATAATCCTGCTAGTAGATTCCTTTCAATGGATCTGTCTAGATTATTTCCCATAAATATGGCAGTAATTGAGTGACTTAAAAAACCAAAAAAAAGGACTGAACTTTTTTTTATAATTACGCCGTAAGGCGTTTCCCTTTGAAATCAACTTTCCTCTTGGGTTACGTGTACATTTCTGAGCCTTTGATTTAAGTGTTGGACGATGCAAATAATCTTACCCATCCAATTGATTAGACTGGTATATGATGCGACCCAGTAGATCGATGCTTGCCCTCGCTTGACGCTACGCTACTTCCAGGTGCTTCTCCATGTGGAGACCTTGCACTTGCCCTTGCTCGGTGATACTATATTCCAGGACCCTGGATCTGTGGAGATCGACTTCAGGAAACCCTTCATATCAATCATAAGGTAGCAAATGATATTTTGACCCTCAGAACATACCCAGTCTGCTACAGCACCCATGAGATGATTCCAGGAGGTCTCACTCAGCCTTAAAAGAGCTTGGATTATCACCACTAGAATCCTTGGACTGTCACAGGTCCACTTCTGGACTTCGGTCTATCGCGGGATGGCTACAGGAATTGCGATCTATTACAGAATGGTTCCTCGGCATTAGGGTATGTATTTCCATTTTAGTTTGTATCAGAGTATCAAGGATTTTGAAGCAGAAGCTAAAGAAATCGGTAGGGTTAAACATCCCAACATTGTTTCCCTCCGAGCTTTCTATTGGGGTATAGAGGAAAAACTGCTGGTTTATGACTACATTCCACATGGAAGCTTGGAAAATGCCTATTATGGTGGGTTCTCTTTTTCTCTTTTTTCCATTTCATGTATATTTGCAGGAAATCTCATTCAATTCGTTTCTGCATGGTTGTTTTTTATTTTTTTTTACAAAGATAGCCCTTCAATCGCTTGCATATTATGAGTTTCTTATGGATTCCACAATCTCCCCTGTTTAGCTACTATACCTTCAGCTAATAAATAGTCATTTGAAAAAGATGTACCTTCAGCTCTCGTATCTATTTTTTCACCATCTTTATGACTGCAATTAGATTAGATAAACATTGAATAGCTCTAATTTTCAATTTTAGTCACCCTATCTTGGGCCAAACTTTTGAACAATATGGCACCTCTTTCATTACAAGCATCAGGGGAATTGACATTATTACAAAGATTTTGGTTGATGTTGTATGTATCAGGTTCCGTCCCCATATATTGGTTAATGTAACAAAGGTGGATTTGAGTACCACAGTGTTGGGATTCAAGATATCAATGCCTATTATGATTGCTCCAACTGCCGTGCAAAAGATGGCTCATCCCAAAGGTATGCATTAGATTATTGTATTACAGTTAACATCCTATTTTGATGCATATATTTTCTGAAAGTGAATCCATCATCCTTTACAAGAAAGTATGGTACTGCAAGAGCCGTTGGAACTATAATGGTTTGGGCATCGATCTTCTCTTTGTGGGATCGATCTTCTGAATGTTTTAATTTCCTTCTAGCTATTAAGGATTTAAGAAATTATAATGATTTTGGATTTTGAAATAGTTTGTTGTGTTGATAAAAATTGAGGCTTGGACATATTTTTTGTAGACACTTTCTTCATGGGCTACATCAAGTGTTGAAGAGGTTGCTTCAACTGGACCAGGCATTCGCTTTTTTCAACTTTATGTAAGTTTATCATTTCCGCCCATATGATTGTCTTCCCATGTTTTCTGAGATGTAATTGAGTTCATATCCATCCAATTGTATTATAGGCTCCTAAACCAATGATAAGATCAGTTATACTGCGTTGGGTTTACTAAATGTGGATATATGAGTGGTGTTAAAATTTAGATGTCATTGTTGGCAGGTTTACAAGAATAGGAATGTTTTTGCACAACTTGTTAGAAGAGCAGAGAGGGCTGGTTTTAAGGCAATTGCACTGACTGTGGACACACCTAGACTTGGGCAAAGGGAGTCTAACATTAGAAATAGGTAGTGAAAATTAATTCTATTTTATATTTTCTTACAAACTCAAAGAATCCCAAATAATTTGACACCTCATAGAAAGTTGATTCCTATTCCTAAACTTCTCGTTTTCACTTTCAAAGTTATATTTCTTGAAGTTGGAACCAAGCTCTATATTCTAGCTCTGCTTGCTTATGTAGAGATGGGGATCTTGTATAATCACTCTTTAGTTCTTTGATGTAACAACCTTCATTCACATCTATGATGTTTCTGCCAAGAAAAACCTGCAACTTTCACTTTCCTTCATTTTCTTATTCCTAGTGTTTGTATCCTTCAGAAAATATAGAAAAGACTTTCAAGGTCTATAGTTTCATACACGGTCATTCTAAAAGGCATGGAGAAATCAGCCTCACTGGTGATGGCTTCAATTTCAGGGACTTGAGCAATTACCAAGCTAGTGGGATACTTCTGAATAAGCCTACAGACTATTTGGAATAATACCAAACGAAAATTCACTATAATATGAAATGCCACCAAGGTTAGTTGATAAAAATCTAGCTCTCAATAAGAATCAGAACATTGTGGAATTCTTTTAGGATTAGAAGCGATGCTAGGGTTAGAAAAAGCATTTAGCACCTACAATGTATCAAACTTAAAATAAGTCAGAAGTCTCCATTTTATCTGGGATTCCTCTTTGTTCATCCCTTGTCTGACACTGAGGTATCTAATGTTCTGAAATGTCTCATTGTGATATCCACTCATACATGCTAGATAGTAAGGCACACCTCTGTGTTGAGATTCAATTCTGGATCCATAATTGTTTTTAACTTCAATTGATTTTTCTTTGTCAAAATTGTAGATTCGCATTGCCTCCATATCTTGCCTTAAAGAATTTCGAAGGTTTGGATCTTGGGAAAATGGAGAAGATATGTGTTCCATTTTATGAGTTCTTTGAATAGAAGGATGTTGTTTTTAGTTCTTCCTATATTCAAGGTCCAGACTTCTTCCTTAAGTTGGTTTTTTCTTGCAGATAGCGAATTCTGGACTGGCATCATATGTTGCAGGTCAAATTGACAGATCATTGAGTTGGAAGGTTTGTAATAGTCCTGGTAGAGGGATATTTCAAATAATTCTTCAGTATTGTGTTTGAATAGAATGAAAATGGATAGAGAAGCACCTGCAGAAATCTTGGGGTTGAGTTCCTGCCTTTGGTTGTAACCTTCTGAATCTCAGAAAAATTATTTGTGATGAGTCATATTATGATTTACATCTTCAAGAAATACTTCCTATCCCTTTTCAAGAAATACTTTGTATCCTTTTTCCAATGATTTTGGCTATGGCATCGCATGGGCCATGTTGTGGTTACGCTGCGATGCCCTGTCATTGCGTTTCGGTGGTTGTTCTCTCTGATCTCGATGAGATTAATTGGTTGAAAGGGAAAGACCAGCAGTGGGCAGCTTCTTGGCTATTCACAAGTTCATTTGATCTTAATACTTTTATATCAATACAAATATGAGGTCTTCATTTGCTTTTAAAAATAAGAAATGGTTATGGTGGCAACCAATGACTATATGGTATCGTTTGTTGCTTGTAATCCTGCCTACTGTTCTAGACGTTACAATGAACACTCTAGATGATTCTCAAGTTATTTTAAAGGTACGCTATCTCATACAAAATATTATCCAGTGCTTATGATGGTAGCTGGTAACATAAGTCTTGTCATAGATGTTCAATCCAACTTTAAGAATTATGATGAATATAATCCAATCTTGTAGCATCCAGACCTATGGATAGTTATGTTTGGTTTGACAGTAGATTTTAATATATGTTTGTTTTATGGAAACAGGGAATTTCCCTAGACCGTATTCTTGATTTATGCCAATTATTAGCTGTGAATGTGGCGACATGCCATCTGAGCAACTATTCTTTATCCCATGAGGTAAGAAAATCAGTAGTTCAAAAGCTCATTAAATAATGGGATTGTTTGACAGGCTGGTGGATTGCAATTGATTGGTTCTGTTCAAGATATCATGTGGTATGAATCTACTTGCATTAACAACACAGGTGTTCGTACCAAGATAGAAATAGCCATGTACAGTGAAACTGGTTCTATTATTAGTTTGTAAAGCTTAAGTGTGACCATGGAAACATTGGCCATCTTAGTTTTCTTCAAGTATCCATGACTTGGTAAAAACTTGAATTATACTAGGTTCGTGGCAACAGGTTGAGGGATTCATCAGATGTTGCAACCTTGAAGCCCTGTGCCCTTACTATTGTAGAAGGTAACCAACAACTCTGCTCCCCCATCTAAACAAGTCAAGGGAGATAGCTAGAAATTTTGTCTTGCCTTTCTTTAAAATATAAATGTTTTTATCTTTAAAAGGGGTCAGAAATAATGTTAAATCATAATATTAGAAAATTTTTCTCTTGTTTCTTGAAGTGATATAAATTGAATTTCTACTTGCATATGTTCTTCAAATATATATGCAAAGAAGAATATGCATTTCTTGTACTCAAAGTTTGCATAATAATCTATATATGATTTTCATTTATTTTTAATTTGCAGAGGACTACACTGAAGAGCATGCAGTTGCACACATTAGAAGATTACTGGACATTGTTTCCTGTACAACATGCTTTGGTTCTTCAGGAAAGCAAGGCGAAACTCTGCCTGGGCAGGGAGGTGGAAAAGAATCAACTCACTGAATGACAGAGAATGTGGCTGAACAAAACAATGATGTTGCTCTAAAGAAATCTTACCTAGCAATAAAGAAAGAAAAGAAGCAAATAAGGATGGAAAAGACAATAAACCAGAGACCTTTAAAAAATTTGAAGGTAAGGTTGAGGCTAGTGAAAAAGAAAATGATGGAGAGGAGAACTCAAACCAACATTCTTCTAAGGGTGAAGGAAGAAAGAAATCCTCGAAAGAGGGGAAACCTGAGGCCATTGTAGCTATGGCTGCTGCCAAAGAGGCCAAAGATAAAGGGGATATGACAGGAATGTGTCCTCCCTCTAAACTTGGCCAGTTCTATGAATTCTTCTCGTTCTCACATCTCTTGCCTCCTATCCAATGTTAGTATACCGTTCCTTGCAATTTTTTATAATTTGAAAGTAGCAGTTTTCAATCTTGTGTATAATAGAAATATTACGAGAATGCATATATCCCATACAAACATGGATATGATGTTGAAAGATTTTCCATGTACTCTTCAAGCCATCAAACTATGGTTCTTTATTTGATTGTAATGCAAAGATTCCAGAAAATTTTGAACTATGAAGCATGGCAAACAATGTGCAGATTGCCAAATTTAATTTGTTGATTTTCTTTGGAGCTTATGAGTTAGAACTTTGAAGGGAAAAAAAGTGAATTACGAATAATATTTACGCCGTAAGGCATTCCCTCTGAAATGAACTCCCCTCCATGCTACCTTGTCTCAACGTGGGCCGTTAAATGGATTGTTAGGCGGTTAAATAATCTCCAGCCATTAGATCATCAGTGAAGAGACACTGCAACAGAGTCATTCGCCCTGAGGTCTCAAGCGACACAGTGAAATTTTATGGGTATATCAAATTGGGTGGTGGTATTTAGACCATTTTTCGTTTGGATTCTCAGATTTTTGGAGCCCAATCCCTAGTTCGTAGATTTTTGCATATGCTTCCTATTTTCTGATTTTGGTTCTCACGTTTTCGTATCTCTATCTTCTTGTCTGATTTGGGTCAGCAGCGGTTTTCGGTGTGGGAAGAAAACTTCTGAAGATGAAAATCAAGGCGTATATTCCTGATTTCAAGCTTGCATTTGAGTGTTTCTGTATAAATGCTGGAGAGGGGCAGTCTCGGATGAGTTGGAGAAGAATATACCCTATCGGAATGGTTTGCTTTGTATCTATTTCAATATCGAGGACTAGGGCCTGAACTGGATCTGTTAGGGGCATTTCCAGCAAAATTGTGGAAAAGGGTTTCATCCGGATTCGAACTCCAGACCTCCAAGATGATGCACATAATTTTTTACTGCAGGAGTTGTTGTTCGACGACTGGAAGACTTAATCATGGCTTGGTTACTCACTTACCCTTCTTGCTGTATTTCTTTTTTATGTATTTCATGAGTATATTGTCAATCTGTAGTCTCGTTTCAAGGGGATTTTCTAAGTGGTAAAGCTGCCTCAGACCTCAATGATCCTATGATTGGAAGAAACCTTAGAGCACTTGGATTTAGCATCATGGAATCCGCCGTTTTTGGTCTAAATGTAGGGCTGGGATATTTGCTCATGTTGGCAGTGATGTCTTTCAATGGGGTTTTTTTTATAGCTGTGATCTTGGGGTTTCGAAGAAGGAAACATTGAAAGTCCATCTGGGTGCTCGTGAACTTCATGATCATTGTGTATTGTTGTTTTTTTTTTATGCTTTTGGTTGTGGGAGACATGACCCTGCTATTGGAGGGCTAGAAGACCCAATCATGGCTTGGTTACTCACTTATCCTTGTTGCTGTTTGTTTTTTTTTGTTTTTTGCTTTTGTATTTCATGAGTATATTGTCAATCTACAATCTCGTTTCAAGGGGATTTCGAGTGGTAAAGTTGCCTCGGACCTTAATGCTTCTCTGATTGGAAGAAAATTGGCATCATTTATGGACTATTATGGGTTGCGGAGATTATCAGTGGAAACATCATAACTTTGTCAATATTCCATGGTAATAGGAAGCATAGAGATCTAAAGGAAACAATCATGTATGCAGTAAGGTCTCTAAGAACACTGCAGGGGGTGGTTTGAACATGGCTATGATGATTACCAGAACACTGCAACTAGGTTAAGATGGCAGCCCTGTAAGTCACTACATTGTTTGATTATATATTTAATTTATTATATCCAAACTTGTACCTGATTTACCAAAATATTTTATGTGGCATCGTGTTTCTCAACTGTAGCTATGCAATTCCATCCGCTCTCACATCCAAATCGGAGCCTCCTCCATTGTTTGATGGAACGACCATGTGGGTAGCTAAATTTTTATCGTTATTGTATCTAAATCATTACTTTCTGTTGGAATGTGTATAGTATCATACTCTGTTTAGCGATTAAATACTGAAATTGATATGGGGTTTGCAGATTGTATATCAGTGTGACATGCCCATATGCCCAGTGAGTTTGGAGTGCCAACAACATCAAGGTTTTTATCATGTTGATCCCCTATTTTGTGTGGGTAGTTCTTCTATTGATATAAGATACCATTATGCAATGACTGAAACAATTGAAAATAAAATGCAGGGTCTTAGTGAGATTTAGATAGTTACGATTGATTTGCAAGACAGACCAACATGGTACAAGGAGAAAGTTTATCCTCTGAACAAGGTTGGCTCTTGTCTCTATGTTTATCTAATTTTATTTTTCTTTTAGTTACTCAGGGGCAGTTGGATCCGCTATTTGGGTCATGGTTTGATTGCTATGTAATTAGGGCCTGTAGTGTAAAAACTTTGTTATTAGTTTATCCTCCGAACAAGGTTGGCTCTTGTTTCTATGTTTATCTAATTTTGTTTTTCTTTTTGTTACTCAAGGGCAGTTGGATCTGCTATTTGGGTCATGGTTTAATTGCTATGTAATTAGGGACTGTAGTGTAAAAAATTTGTTATTAGTTTCTTATCTTGATCCAAGTAGATGCAAAAGAGAAATTAGATGGGTTGTTCCTCGTTTTACCTTAGCTCAGGTAAAAGGGAACACACTTGCACATTAACAAGAAGTCTAGCAAACTTTTGTTAATTGATAGAGTATTCTGTTTGGCTTAGTAGATTTGATCTATGAACAAGTAAATTGGCGTGGGGATCATAGGGTTATTGCATGAGCTGGATAAGGTTATTACCTTGCCAAATTTGTGGTCTATCTTGCCACAAACCCAAATATTTTAATAAATGTGCATTGTGCTGGCTACAAATTAGTATGTTGTCAGATGCAACTTGAATTAATAAGTGATTTATGAGATAACATACTGTTGCTTAGGGTTCAGATGCAACTCCAAGCTTAAGATCCACACACTTCTCACTGTGTCGTGATAGGTTTGAAGCTTAGAGTTCAAATGCTACTCCACGTTTATGAGCCATCCTCTCACTGTTGCTTGAGAGGCTGCAATGAGTTTTTGATCATCATAGTTTTAGCCTTTTACAATTTGGGCATGGAATAAGAAAGACCAACATAGATTTGGGATTGCTTTTAACATTCCTAGTCAGCTAGGAAGACCTATTTCTTGTGTGTTTTTGTGTGATCATCACTAATCATTCAAGAAAGGAACGTGTAGAAATAGAAGTGCCAAATGTTAAATGTTACAAAAGGGCCAAATGTCTGCAAGATATAGAGTGGAACTTGCAAATAACTCACTATTTTCAATTTTTCAGGTTCCTTCTCTTGAGCACAATGGCAAGGTCACAGGAGAGAGTTTGGATTTACTTGAGTATTTTGAGAACAATTTTGAAGGACCTAAATTTTTTCCCATGGTATGTGTTACCCTACTTGAATATTGTTAATTTAGGTCATTAGCTAAATCAAAGTGTCTCAATGGTTAGGCACTTCGTATTTGTCAATTTTAGTTTATAATGTTGAATCCGTTAGAGACTTTTTCAGGGAAGTAGGGTAGGGTTGGAACGTGAGCTGTAATACCTTTAGGAGTTATTGTATAGCTTTACTGCCAGAGTCTATACTCTATAACTTTCTTGCCATTAAACAAGATCCTGCGAAAAAAGAGGCTGCAAATGAGTTACTAAAGTATACAGATACTTTTACAAAAAATGCATTCATCGCTTTGACCAAGCCGGATTCTAAGACTGCACAAGAAGTTGGTAAGAATAGTTTTTCAGAAGCCATCTCATACATTCGAATAAGATGTCTTATATTCAATGGATTATGAAGAGTGTGGATTCCAGCATATAGATATCTCCCCAAAAGATGCATAGTGTTTGTATAGAAAGGCCTTTTATAGCATAGACTATGTTTTTCACTTTTAAGGTTGTCCCCACATCTATATTAGGTGCAGTGAGAAGCATCCTCACCTTCTTGGCCTTTTCCATATCCTTGCGCAAAAGCTGCCCAAGCTCACTCTGGCCCAAAACATTATCTATGTAAATAAAGGTGAGCACCATCTAGCTACCCATCCTCATGCTTCCTAATATCGGGAAAGGTCTCTCCATGTTTAATCAAATATTTGTAAATCAATCTCTGCAACTCTATTTTCTTTGGAATTGAATGATTGAATCTATATTTTCTAAGACTTAAACTATAGAATGTTTACATCCTTCAATGTCAAGGAGTGAAACGACTACATCTGGTCCTCTATTACCAGTACATACATTTTATTTCACTTGTACCATGGATAAACTTGTCCTCTATTGGGAAATACATTTTATTTCACTTATACCATAGATAAACTTGTCCTCTATTGAGTAATGTCCACCAGTACTTTTTATTTGGCTTGCCTGATAGATAAACCTGGGCAATCTCCACCACTATTTTTTATTTCTAGAATCTTCAATGACAAAGCCAACATTGAAGGGAATAAATCTGCACATTAAAACTAGACAAAAGGTAGCAATTTGTGGCTTAGTGGGATAAGGGAAATCTTCTCTACTATATACAATTCTTGGAGAAATCCCAAAAATTTCAGGAGATGTAAGTTGAACATTAACTACTCTTCTTGAGCAAAAGTAACCATTTCATAGTTCAACAAGATTGTAAACGCAGTTTTTTTGCTTTCTATATACATAAAATCTTCCATAAACTTTTTGATTGGACTACGTGCAGGTTGAAGTATATGGCAATGTTGCCTACGTGGCACAAGCAGCTTGGATTCAGAGTGGTACTATCAGAGATAACATACTCTATGGGAAACCAATGGACAAAATTCAATACAAGAAGGCAATAAAAGCTTGTGCATTAGACAAGGATATAGAGAGTTTTGCTCATGGAGATATGACGGAGATTGGGGAGAGAGGATTAAATATGAGTGGAGGACAAAATCAGAGGATTCAGTTGGCTAGAGTAGTAAATTTTGGAATTCTGCCATATGACTTTACATCTTATTCAATTGGGTAGAATTTAGTTGGTTTTCCTTGTGGAATCCAACATATAGATATCTCCCCAAAAGATGCATAGCGTCTGTATAGAAAGGCCTTTTATATCATAGACTATGCTTTTCACTTTTAAGGCTCTCCCCACATCTATATCAAGTGCAGTGAGAAGCATCCTCACCTTCTTGGCCTTTCCATATCCTTGCGCAAAAGCTGCCCAAGCTCACGCTGGCCCAAAACATTATCTATTTAAATAAAGGTGTGCACCTTCTAGCTGCCCATCCTCATGCTTCCTAATATCGGGAAAGGTCTCTCCATCTTCAATCAAATATTTGTAAATCAATCTCTGCAACTCTATTTTCTTTGGAATTGAATGATTGAATCTATATTTCCGAAGACTTAAATCATAGAATGTTTACATCCTTCAATGTCAAGGAGTGAAACGACTACATCTGGTCCTCTATTACCAATACATACATTTTATTTCACTTGTACCATGGATAAACTTGTCCTCTATTGGGCAATACATTTTATTTCACTTTTACCATAGATAAACTTGTCCTCTATTGAGCAATGCCCACCAGTACTTTTTATTTGGCTTGCCTGATAGATAAACCTGGGCAATCTCCACCACTACTTTTTATTTTCAGAATCTTCATTGACAAAGCCAATATTGAAGGGAATAAATCTACATATTAAAACTAGAGAAAAGGTAGCAATTTGTGGCTCAGTGGGATCAAGGAAATCTGCTCTACTATATACAATTCTTAGAGAAATCCCAAAAATTTTAGGAGATGTAAGTTGAACATTAACTACTCTTCTTGAGAAAAAGTAACCATTTCATAGTTCAACAAGATTGTAGACACAACGTTTTTGCTTTCTATATACATAAATTCTTCCATAAACTTTTTGATTCGACTATGTGTAGGTTGAAGTATATGGCAATGTTGCCTATGTGGCACAAACAACTTGGATTCAGAGTGGTACTGTCAGAGAACATACTCTATGGGAAACCAATGGACAAAATTCAATACAAGAAGGCAATAAAAGTTTGTGCATTAGACAAGGATATAGAGAGTTTTGCTCATGGAGATATGACATAGATTGGGGAGAGAGGATTAAATATGAGTGGAGGACAAAAACAGAGGATTCAATTGGCTAGAGCAGTAAGTTTTGGAATTCTGCCATATGACTGTACATCTTATTCAATTGGGTATAATTTAGTTGGTTTTCCTTGTGGAATTCAGCATATACATTTTATTTCACTTGTACCATAGATAAACTTGTCCTCTATTGAGCACTGTCCAGCAGTACTTTTTATTTGGCTTGCCTGATAGATAAACCCGGGCAATCTCCACCACTATTTTTTATTTCCCTTTTTATTTCCCTTGCAGAGTTTAGATTATGGGAAGAGATAAACCTATCCTCTATTACCAATAGATACATTTTATTTCACTTGCAACATAAATAAACTTGTCATGTATTGGGAAATCTCCACTAGTACTTTTTATTTGGTTTGCCTCATAGATAAACCTGGGAAATCTCCACCACTACTTTTTATTTCCCTTGCAGAATTTAAGCGCACTGAGCCCAAGGCTATATGGTATGGTTAATTGTTATTGGTAATTTTTAATGGGTAACTAGCAATATTATGGTTAATTATCGATAGATGTTTACTTTCAATGGGGAACACAAGCAAGAGAATCTTTGTGATCAACACACACCCACTGAAAATTAGCATCATTGAAACTATTGAAATTCTTTGGTACAAGAGTCTTGCAATAATTCAATTATAAGAATGATATAACAATAATTTACCTTTTTTTTTTTGTTTTTTGTTTTTGATAAGAAATACACACAAGACATAACAATGATTTACTTACAACTTGATTTTGCAAGAATATCTCAAACAATTATTTTATAATTTAAAAATGAAACTAAACACACAAAGAAATGCAAGTCATAACAATGATTTACCTTTTTTTTGTTTTTTGCTTTTAATAATAAATACACACAAGACATAACAATAATTTAACTGCAATTAGATTTTGAAACAATATCTCAACAATTGTTTTCTAATTTAAAAATGAAACTAAATACATAATATTTCAACAATTGATTTATAATTTAAAAATGAAACTAAATACACAAAGAAATGCAAGGCATAACAATGATTTACTTACAATTATATTTTGAAATAATATCTCAGAATTTGATTACTATTTAAAACTGAAACTACTATTAAAAGAAGTTTAAAAAACTTATTTTTCTTATGAAATGAAAAAGCCTAGATGTTGGAAAGTAACTATGCAACTAAGGAGAGTGTTATTTGTTTTTATTTCTCGAAATGGAGAGTGTTATTACACAAAGGCCCATGCATGAGAAGGTAAGGTAGATGGAAAAGTGATAGAGTACTTTGTGAAGAAGACTATTATGTTGTCGTAAATTATATTTTTATTTTGACATAAATTTTCAAAATGTAGGAAAGTAGATAGAGATTGTTATGAGTTTATATCTAGGAATCTAGAGTGTGATGATAGAAGGTCATGTATGTATGAGAAGGTAGATGGAAATTCCAAGTCATATATGAGTAGGTAGAGTAATTTAGATATATTATTATTCTCCAAGGACCATAGAGCTAATTGAAATCGATTTTTATATGATTTGTGACACAGTTAGAGTTAGTCAATATTACCATACTAGGAGTAATGAACAAGAGATGTCTCTGTGTACGATGTTGCCATGGAATATAATAGGCATAGGAATAGTGTGGGCTGGAGGACAATACAGAGCTCCTTCATGAGCCCAAGCATTTGTTTTCACCTCCTTATCAACCACCTGTAGCATCATAAGGAATATATCTTGATAGGGATTCAGTTCATCAAAATGTGATATGGTTTAAGGTCTTCATATTTCTAGGCAAATACATTAGAATGTTGTTTGAAAAGATTAGCATACCTCTCCTTAAATTTTTGTATATCGATATGGATACCCAATTGTCGTGAATTCATTTTTTTAACTTCACCTTCAACTAGGAAATCTCTAAGGTATCTAAATAAGTTCAATGGATATTTATTACTACTTTAACCCCCCAATAGGGTTTTTGACATGGCTTCCTCAATTCAAACTCATTATCATCGACCCTTGCTTTCAAAAAAGCCCATTCACATTTCAATATTCTTCCACACACTATGCCTTACGACGTTTCCTTTGCAACATTAGGTGCAAATTCTAGTATAGAGAGAATGGACTGATTTGTAAATCAAAAATTTATGGCCTAAAGCTTGCAAATCTATGATTTGTAGATTTCCTACATGGAAATTAGAAATAAGGAAGAAACGAGAAGACCAGACATTTAGATGAAAGATCAAGAAGCATACTTGCAAATGTTAGAAGTGGAGGATCTTGATAGATGGATTGAGTTGATATGTGAGGAAAAGGAAGAGCTTTCAGGCTCCACTTCCTCCTCATCTTCTTAAATTACAATGGAGATGAGGCTCATTATTAGCTACTCATGGCAATGAGTCTTCAACATTTTGAGCAAACATCTAGGGTGAGATGGACACAGATTGGCAGATAATGTGTAGTGTTAAGTCATGATGATGTAGGGGCATGCATTCGTATGGAGGCGATGTACGGTTGGATTAGCTACCCAACTAGTCACCAACATGAGGGGTACAAACACACGATTCCTTTCAAAGTTTGGCATATTTATGGCATGAGGTAGGTCGAAAGGTGGACACATCTGGATTACTCATACACACATTTGGGTGGATTTACAGTCTTGGCGATGGTGGTTGCTGGGATGGTGTTGTTGAGTACGACAATTGTTTAGAGTGGGGGAGTATTTCATGCCCATGAGTCGTGCGTGCGACATGCAATGAGTTGGGGCGAAGCGCCCTCAGTTAAATGTGATGCGCTAGTGTGCGATGAGTCGATGGGTGACGAGTAAGTGCAACGAGTCGGTGAGCGGGTGAGTCAAGTGCGAATTTATGCGATGTTGGGATGAGTTGGCATGCAATGAGCCAATAGAGAGATGAAAATTTGGCTAAGTGTAAAACTCACAGAGGCAACCTTATACGATGAGCGGTCGAGTAGGTGGACCCGGCGGGGTGAGATGAGGGGGTGAGCCGACCTTGGGTGGGGGCATGGAAAGTTGAGTGTATAAGTAAGTGGACGCATGGATGGAGAAAGGCATAAGCAAGAGCATCAAAATTCATAGAACATGGAGTGCGAAGGTGTGAAGACATATGAAGGAAAGCCGAGGGGTAGGTGGGTGCATAGACCGAAGCACCAAGGCAAGGAGAAGAAATGGACAAGTGCAAGGGCCAAGCAAAACTGTAGTTGGGTGAATCGGGCAGCAGTGGGGCAGGTCTTCTCGTGGTGAACTATAGTCAGGTGAACAGCTGGATGGAGGTCGGAAGCTTGGGTAGGCGGGAAAGTTGGTTCGAGCAAGTTAGTAGATGGACGAGTGAATGGGCGAGTAACTTGCCAAGGCAGGCGAGCTGATGAGTTAGTGGTTAAGTGAACAAGTAGAGTGCATGACGGGCGAGTTGGGCACGTTTGCATGACAACGCAAAGGTTGGACCGGGCTACCCGAACTCTGGTGAGTCTGCACGACCCGTGAGCCAGGTGACATGACGGTCAAGCAAAGTGCGAACTAAGCGCTGGGCAGTGGGTACGGCACAGGCGGCGGGTGGAAGTTTGGCACGACCCGCAGACCGAGTAACTCAATAGCAAATGGTGGAGCGTGCACAGAGACTTGGGCAGGCGAGACTTGGGTAAGACTACACGACAGGGTGGACTAACCCGGGCAGGGTTGCAGAATAGTGGGGCCGAGTTGATTGACATCTTGGGTAAAATTCTGAAATTGCAGTTTGGCATTGTTTTCGCCAAAGGTATTTTGGGGTTTCCTTGAGAGGTTGAACTATATATGAAGTTGTAAATTTGTACTGTTATATTATTGTGGGCAAGCTCTTATCAAGGAGCTGCCCCTCCTTTAAAAGATTAAATGTACTTGTATGCTTTTATATGTGAATGAAGTTAAAGATGAATGTTTCTACTATGTAAAATGAATGATGAATTCTTAGTGAAGTGAAAATATTTGAAGTATTGAATGTTAGGCGTATTCCACACTTGAAAGTATTGGTGAAAAGAAATCGGGTGGTGGTGCCCCACCTGCCTATGAGCGATTGAAAGCTTACCGCAAGGATAGGGGCATGACAACTGGGGTGTTGACAGCGGCATGAACACAAGGGCAGAAGCCATGGCACTATGGGGACTTCTTTGGTTCACTAGATATCTTAACATCCCTTCAATTCACATTTTTGGGGACTCCAAGATAATCATCGACTATGTCCTTGGATGTGCAAAAGTTTACCAACCCACGCTCCATGGTTGGCTATATAAAATTTAGCAACTTTGGGCCTCTTTTAAAGACCCAATGCTTGAGCACATTGGAAGGGACTTTAATCAAAATGTAAATAGACTTTCTAAGAGGGGATTACAGCATGAGCTGGATGGGATGCACATTGAGATCAAGTTGGGGGAAAACATCATGGACACCGGGGTGCTTCCACTTCCAGGATAACAATTATTTCTCTGGAGATTTTCATATGCTAATGCTGGTGGTTTATCTTCAGAGATTTATTATGTGACAAAAACTTATTTTTTTTGTGTTTTGGTTTTTGTATATCTTTCTCCCACATTTTATATGTCTAGACTACTGATATATTAGATCAATTTGTTTGTATGTTTACACTGTATTGTATTATATGTACAAATCACTGTGCACAAAGACATATATTTGGTAATGATTGCATTTACCATGTTTTGTCGAGTCGGAAAAGACTCGATTATGGAATGTATTGTATCTCAAGAAATATATTGGTATCTTTATATACTATCCTTATACAACATGTACTACATATAGTTTGGCATATAAATATACTTCTTTTTTCATACCCAAGAGAAGAAGGAAAAAAAAAAAAGGGAAGTAAGTTATTACTCTATGGTAAAAGCGTTGACCTTCCATTAGTTAGAAAACTCATGCAAAACTAAAAGTGATTTTACCAAATATTATTTATCAAATTTACATTATAATATTTAAATTTATTTTTATTTATTGTTAATTTAATTAATTTGTTTGTATCTATTAGTGTACAGGCTCGTTATAGACAACCATAGGCGTGACCTGAAAAAATAATCATACGGGAGTATGAGCGAGGAGACCAAGGATTTTGTGTATATTTTGTTGTTCCTCCAAGGCCAAGAACAACTCTCAGAAAAATCCCTTCTGGGATTAATGATGGTAGGCTTCTTCAATTTGTTTCAAACCTTGCAATTTACAGCTCAGTCTGAATCTGTGTTTGTGTGTGTCAGGATGTGCCGCTGTTTGGTGTAGATATTATGATGATTAGAATTGAATGGTGATGGCAGGGAACAACTCTCAGAAAAATCCCTTCTGGGATTAATGACGGCAGGCTTCTTCAATTTGTTTCAAACCTTGCAATTTACAGCTCAGTCTGAATCTGTGTTTGTGTGTGTCAGGATGTGCCGCTGTTCGGTGTAGATATTACGATGACTAGAATTGGATGGGCGATGGCAGAGCTGATTCAAAACTAAAGGGTTTTGAAAAAACTGCAAGGAGAAATAGACAGAGGTGTGGGCGATGGTCGGCTGGTGGATGTCCGACAGGTGGTATATCCATACCTGGATTGCGTTGTGATGGAAGCTCTTCGTCTCCGTCTGTCGGTTCTGTTGACAGATCCCCATTTCAATGAAGAGGTCGTGGATGTTGTAGGCTACATAATCCCCTATAAAAGCATTATGTTGGTCAACATATGGGTCTTGCACATGACCCAAATTGTGGGACGATCCTTTCGGATTCAAGCGAGAAAGATTCGAGGACGGATCGAAAACCAATATAAATATCGACGGGAATGACTTCAGATTCCTACCCTTCTCCTCTGGGAGGAGGAAATGCCTAGCAGTGAACATGGCATACGTTAAGATGCAACACGTTGTAGCCCTTCTGCAAGTTGTAGCCCTTCTTGCAGACTCGTTCGACTGGTATCTTCTAGAGGGCCAGGTCGATTTTAACATGGAGGAGCGATTTGGAGTTACTAGCCCCATGATGTTCCGGTTACTTGCATTCCCTACAACTCGACCAGGTGATGGGGCTCACAATGCTGGCAATGTGCAGTGAATGTTTCATTCCAACATGTCCAAAAGTTGGACATAGTACTAAAGGTTTTGTATGCCAACAATTTGGGTTACTATGTCATATCTCATGGAATGAGTGAGTTGGGTTTATGGATGTGTATTATTTGTTACATTAGATGTATTCTAATCATGTACGTTAGAGGGATCATAATAAAATACATCATCATTTTATATATTTTTATATAACAGGTAGCATTATAATAACCACTTCTTATGCTTTAATTTTAAAATTCAATCATTTTTTTCAATTTTAAAGACATTTTCTATACCTATAAATATTAATGAAATTAATAACTTCTAAAGGTTACGATATTATTTTATTATTAAAAATAAAATCAATGTTTCACATTTTTGGAGGATGACCATTTCAGTTTGTCTTTTTAGCCATTATGCCATATTGACCCCTCAAGTTTTCTATTTCATTCTCTATCTTGGTTTATGTTATATAGAATATATATATATTTTAAATTTTTATATTGTTTTGAATTTAAAAATGGTTTTTTTAGTTTGTGTTTCAAGAATAGTTATAAAAAGTATTTAGTGGATTCTAGTAGAATCTAAATAATTTGATGGTTTATGAAACATTTAACATTTATTATCTTCATAGAAAAGAATGTTTCATAATCATCAATATTTTATAGAGAGAATGGACTGATTTGTAAATCAATAATTCATAGCCTAAAGCTTGCAAATCTATGATTCATAGATTTCCTACATGGAAATTAGAAATAAGGAAGAAACATATATATATATATATATATATATATAATATATATATATATATATATATATATATATATATCGATATATAGATATCCTCGTGCCAAGGGATTTTTCATAATAGTGTTTGACTTATTTGAGGACAAAGATTGAAACTTGAACTTTTGTCAATGGTTCTAGGGAAACCTTGGTCAATGGTTCTAGGGCAACTTTGATCTCTACATGAAACCCTAGACTTCAATTTTCGACCCCTCTTTGAACCACTTCTCCACGATGCTCATCTAGGTAATCTTTCTTAACCTCGCTCTACATTTATAATTTTCTAAGAGATAGTGGAAATGCTTTAGTTGTATTTCATTTGATATTCATTAGGTGAAATGCTAGTGTATTGCAACATATGCATGCATGTGTATACATGGACTTCAGTAAGGAAATTTTAGCAAACATCAAATTTTGAAGAATATGTTTAGAGTTAAAAGTCGGATTGTGATCAAGTCCCTTTTAGATGAAAGGAATGATTTGTAACATAACACATTTCTACCCATGGCATCAAAGTCTCAAAGGTATGGTCGTCAAGGTAATCTTATCACAACCAATGGTGCAATGGAGTAATGGAAGCCCATCATCTAATCGACAAGGATCCATTGATGTCATCCTAGATCCCCTCTCTAAAGCTATCCTAGATTGTTGCTTTGTCTTTGGAACCTCATGTTGATGTCATTGCATCAAGGGGTAGACATTCTCCGTAGGTCAGAATATAAGCAAGTCAAAGTATTGACCAGGGGCCACAAAATATGGCTAGGGGGAATGACCCAGAGAGAATCAAGTCCCAAAGTACTCCCTAAATGGGCGAGTGAGTGTCTCTAGCATTAGAAAAGAAATTTACCATTCAATTAACATGTAGGAATGGTAATATCCCATGGTTTCACCATAGGTCATAGGTGTTGACTAGGTTCCAAGTGACAACTTGGATAATTGGTGAATTGTTCCAAGTGACGACTTGTTGAGCATGATGTTGATGCATGATGCTTTCCATAGGTAGTGGATTGACAAATCAACATGGATAGCTGATTCAACGAATATCATTCCCTCTAGGTCAAGAATTAGGGAGAATGGTCCAATAGAGGAAAGTAATTCTTCTTGTGTCAATTATGTTGACTAGAATTAGGAAGAACTATCCTAGAGGCTTAGAATCACTTAGTTGAGTGGGTGCCCTTTAGCATCAATCTTAAACTATCTAGAGAGGTTGAGTGAGCAACTTTAGCATTAGGCCTAGAATTACTCATGAAGAGTGAGGTCTTTGGATATTCACCACGAGTCAAAGATATTAAATAGGTTCATGGTTAACGAAGACTAGTCTAGGTCAAGAGTATCGACCAGGATGATGGTGATGATATACCATAGGTATGAGGTACTGACTAGTTGATGCAAATGATGTATCATGGGTCAAAAGAACTGATGAGATTATGGTGATAATGCAACATAGGCCAGATATTCTGACCATAATTATTGTAACAAAGTGATGTTGTTAATTTACCGTGAGTCAGAGTTGCTGACTAGGATTATGTTAATAGAATAATGCTAATGTTTATGATAAATGATTAACCTTTTCTTAGAGAAATTTGTCAATAAGAGAACATCTGGTGTTGGGTGTGTTATATTTTATTTTGTGCATATTCAATAATAGTTGGTCGGATCCAAGGATGGGGGCCAAACATAAAGATGGTGGGCGAATCTAACCATGTTTTTGCGCATGTTTTTTGGGCACGGTGGTTTTTTCCCATGGTATTTGTAGATATGGTCAAGGGAACGACAAGTATGTTCTAATCTAGGGTTAGTGGATTGGGGTTTATGAATACTTCGACATGTATATATATGTATTGTAATGTTAAAAAGAATATAATGAAAAATCAATATGGTATTCCTGGTTTTGGGATCCAGGGGAATTTTTTGTGTATATGTAATGTTCCAAACTAGAAATTATAGTGAATGTAAAAACATACACTAAATTGCAACCAAGAATTTTCACACGTGCATGCACAAATTTACACAAACAGAAATAGATCAAAGAACCATAAAATAACAACCATATAACTAAGCCATTTTATTGATTTTAAAGTTGTAACTAAATACAATGGAATGAATATATAGAACTTGGGCTTGCTACTGCAAGCATGCAATAACTAGGTGGGAAACTAAGTGAAATATCCAACTGAAATGGCTCAATCTATCCAAATGCATTGCTCATAAATTGTTGTTGTTGTTGCTGCTGTTGGAGGCAAAATATGAAATGAACACTCGAAATAGCTCCAAAATTTCTGGAAAATTAGAGGGAGGCTCCTCACACCCCAACCAATAAAACCCATAAATGTTTTGAGCTAATTCTAGTTGACCCAGATGCCCAAAATAGTACAAAAATCCTTGTTAAACCAACAATGCACCCTAGTATAAGAATGAGGATTTCGGGCCTTAATATCGCGCGAATTGTTTTGTAAAATTAACTGGAGTCTCCTCTCATCGAACCCACAAAAACCCAAAAAATCTCAAGCTGAATCCACCAATCACTGAAACCCCAAAATCAATGTGAACCCCTTCACAGTGTACCAGTGAGCTACATAAATCAAACTGCTACAAGAATGCACAATTTCCCCAAAAGGAAACTCCTCGAAATCCCAATAAAAGTCCTTCCTCAAACTTTCATCCAAAATAAGCTCTAACGCCTGAAAAAAACACTATTGCTCAACCCCTACAAAATAGATAGAAATCCAACCAACAATAGTTGATCCTCCAATGAGCAATTCGAATAGCCTCTATGCCCAAGGAGTGCAAACTAAGTGAATACCTAAAATAAAGCTTTGTGGAAATCCTGAATTGGACTCCCCAAATTACCTCACTACGGAGACGCTCGAATTTCTCCAAAGTTAGGGTGGAATTCTTCTTGGAAGTTCCTTGTGTTAAACAATACTGGTTGACTTGGCTAAACAGCTCAAGCAAAATCTCCAATTCTGAAACAAAATGCCAAATATAATGATCAAAATGAGGATCTAGCTTTCCTTTTATTATTTCTTTCCCTTCCTCACACCATGAGTAGATTTCTCTTGCACTATGCTTTGATACTATGGTTTGATTCTTCTCATGGTTCAATTTCCATTTTGGTAACCTCCATAACTTATCTTTACTTTAATTTTTCTTTTATCCTAAGTTTGGCCTTCTTTTCTCTCCAAAATTTATATTGAGCCGTCATAACCCATTTTCCTAAGTTTATTTGCCAAAAATATTTATTGTTCATCAAAATTGTAAATTTGAGAATTTCCCTTAATAAAATTATTAATTATTGGGGACATGACAATCCTCCCTGCCAAAAATTACTTGTCCTCAAGCAATGATTGAATAAGTTCCCTCTTTTACTGTTGATCATCGCTATAGCCACGAATAATACCAGGGTCCCAAATGTGGCATTGAGTCATCCCTAATCTCAACACTGTCTTGACATGAACGAATCCCTCAATACTAGGATCCCAAGCCATCTTGATCAATGCAAATCAAACCTTACTCCATTAGTTGTGCAACTAGATACAGGTACCAAAATCCTTTTGCATACTATCAATAATTAGAGCATCGTGATAATGTAGGACTTTGTGCAACTCCCCGTGAAGTTTCCCTGCCAAGTAGTCCACCTCAGGCACTCCAAGAGTAAACTCTTGATGAAACAACACAATCCTTGTGGGGATGAATTCTTTCATGCATGAACTTCCCCTAGTATCCTCCTACCAACCAACCTGTCATGATGAGGAAGTCTCCCATGCTATCAGCAAGTTCCTAAAGCTTTGGGGAAGATTTGGGTGATCTCCTCCTATACTAGCTAACTCTTCCCTAAAGGTTGTTAAGTGGTAAAGTAATATGATGTCCAAGTCCCATGGCCATCATAGAAACTGTCCTACTGACCCTGTCACACTCTGGTCATGGCACTGCCTACTATGCTGGTACCAGAACGTCCTCTCCTGTAACTCTTGGCCATAATATATGCGATTATTGAGGCTAAGCTCAACCTACTAATATGAATTATCAAGGCTCATGCCTATCACACCATGGCTAGCCCTAATCCTAAACAACCACATACCTCACCATATGATGAAGACCCTGGTGATCCCTCATGTCTTAACCTGATAAAGAACCAAGTCACTTACTATTTGGATTTTACTCACTAAGTAATGGAGTGTCACACCAATCAACTAGATCTTTGGATCCAATAACCATATTGGAAGTCCACAACTCCCAATCCTCACTACCTGTTGCTATGACATGATGTTAGCTGCTAGGACCCTATTGTAGCGACTATAACCACCCTCTAAATTTTTTCCTTAGCATTGTTTTGGAGCCTCCCTTCCAACCCTCATAGTAGCTTGCCTTGCTTCGTCAAGTTCACAAGTTTCAATGTTTTTCTTGCACAAAGGTAGCCTATCAATCACAACTCGATGCATTCCCCTCGCAAGTTGATCACCCGGACTTGGTCAAGCTGCAAGCAGAGCAACTCCCCCAAGAAATTGTGCAATTCTAGAAGGAAACTAGCCTTCCCTCTAGAAATTGTGCAATCCTGAATGGAAGCTTGTTGGGCTCAAGAATTGCGCAATTATGGCAGTAAACACTCACAGTGAAAATTGTGCAATTTTCCCTAGCAGGGCTACTCAACCCAGAATTTGCACAAATTTAGTTAGCAGTGAGCTGCTCTACCCAGAAATTGCACAAATCTCCTGGGCATCTAGCCCAGCTCCCAGCCAAAAATGGACATTTTCTCCCAGCAGTCAAGCAATCTCTTGCATGTGCAACTGAGTTGACTGGTTCCCTCCGAGACTGAGCAAAACTAACTTGCATGCATGGGTTGATTTTCACAAGGAAGCATGCAAAGGCATACCTTGTTTTAGGGATCTATTTTTAGCAGTTGGAGGTTACATGTGTTATCACCTAGATTGAACCTCAGGCTAAAGGAAGGTAAGCCAGGGTAACCACAAACCACGCTTAGCCAAGTAGCTAGCCCTACTAGGCTGGGAGAGGGATCTCTACGTAAGGATCTCAGTCAAGATGACTGGATCAGGTAAAGTATTTTAGGCTAGGTATAGTAGCTCGAAGGTTTTGATTGAATTTTGTTGGTGTTTTGCCTGATCATGAGGAGTTGGGCAGTTTATGTCTGGGAAATTAGGTCAAAAATGCAGGGTGTTCTATGGGGCAAGGTAGGCATAGGCTTTAGCACTTTAGGCTTTGATGGTGTGAGGTGTTTAAGACTGATGAGGGGCTAAGAAGGGCATGTGACAACTATGGATCCTTCCTAAAAAGTAGAAAACATGAAATGTTGAATGATCTCCCAAGGTAGAGCACTGATACAATGGATTCGACCTATCAAACTTGAAAACATTCAACTAGAAGCAATGAAATGAATGATGGCATACATAAAACATGTAAACAAATGATCAAAAAGGAAGAAGCTGTACTAAAACTTCGTACCATAGGGATCCCATAAAAATAGCTGCAAATCCTATTATTCTCCTTGTCAAACTGCTTACAATGATGTACAATCAAGGTCTGAGCATCCAACTGAGTCCAACCTCTCACAAAGAGAAAGAAGAAGAAGGTATAGACAAGCATTCAACCTCCTCCCATCTTCAGGGGTCGAATCCCTAAGATGAGGAGCTGATCTAACTCATATTAAACAAGGAACAAGAATGTAGGCATCATCAACAACTTGCCTCTAAAAGTGAAAAACTAACTCATTTGACTTCAAACAATATCCTAAAGCAATGAATCTACTCTCTACAACTTTTTAACCATCATATTTACAAGCCATGACATCATTCATAATAGTAAATCATCCACCACGAGAGAGAATCTGTGATCATAATAAAAAACTGGAAAAATAGGCATCCTAAGCAAAATTTGCTCTACGCAGCGCCACTAGCTCAACACGCAACGCCACTTTCAAGTCCCTTTTGAAGGCCTTCATGGCATCCAAATTGAGCCCATGATAGCTCATTGGAAAGGTCTTCAAATCTACTTTCCAGAATACCTATAATTCCTACATTTGGAGCTCATTTGTTCCCTCCAAACTTGATTCTCCCAAGACTGCTTCTATGTGTCCAAAAAGTGGCAGAAAGGTCATTTTTAGGGTGTTTTGTAGCCTTTTGGTGGCCCAGTTCTACTCCAAAGACTTTGAAACTTACTAGGATGCATGTCCTCACTACCCTGAATCTAAAAATGTAAACCATTTGTCCATTGAGTGCCCCTAGGAAAAGCACAGCACCAGTGGTACTACGTGTCTAGGACATTTTTCTGTGTGTCAAATTTCCAAAGATTGCAAATGTTAAAATTTGCTCAAAATTTCCCAAAAAAATGTGTGAAGCCTCACCACCATATGCTGATGAGTTAAGGAAGCCTCAACCAACATTCTAAGTCTATCCTCCTCTTTCTTTCCCTTCAAGGCCCACCTTAACCTAGCTTTCATCTTCTTGATTCTTATGTTGCAAATCCTATTGCGAGTCCTGTAATGATAGGCCATGTGTTTGAGCATCTGACTATCTCTGTTGGCCTTCTGTAGTAGCTTCTCAAGGTGTAGGTTAACTCTTTCAAGCCAAGTTTCTCTATCCTCTTCTATCTCCTGCTCAATAGGGGTCAAAGTGACTTGTGTTTCTTTGCCACTTCGTCATTTTTCCTTGAGCACTTCTAGCTCCATGAGGACTTGTTTTGTCACTCAACTGTTTATTTTCTTGCTCTAAGTATGTGATGACATACTTGGCCCTCTCTAAGTTTTCCATCAGGGCCTGTACGTGGCCCTCCTTTTCCCGAATGATGATGTCTTTGATTGTTTCTTCATCCTGAGCCTTTAAATCAATGGTTTGAGTGTCATGCTTCTCAAGCTCATCATACTCTGCTAGATCAAAGTTTCTTTCCTCCTCATCATCACGGTTTTCCTCCTGTCCATGTTTGCAAGGTTTTTTGGTTGCACACTCCTAGAAAGGGATAAAGGGAACGAGTGGGAGTCTTTTAGGAGTGAAGGGATGTATTAGGGTATACTAGAGAATGAAGGGTAAGATGTGAATTATGAGAGTGAGGGAGGGGGGTTTTAGGATGAGAGGATATAATGAGGGGATATGTAGTGATGTAGAGAGGGGTTTTGAGTTCTAATGATAAGTGGTGGGAAGAAACAAACAGGTTTAGGGCTTTTTAGGATGAATAGAGTAAAACTAGGGTTTGATTTTAATCATGAAGAATGACGCTTATGACTTTCATATGCAAACAAGAAATGAAGGAGAAGAGGGTAACGTACTTGGAAAGAGGGAAAGAGAAAGAAATTTGAAGATTTTTTGAGGTTTTGAGGGTTTTGGAGCCTTTCTCCTCCATGCACAATGCCTTTGCCCAGACGCGCAACGTCGGCCCCAATGCACAGTGCCTGTGTAAAATTACACTGGAGAATTCTTCCAAATGCACAGCGCTAGGCTCTACGTGCAACACTAAGTGTCAAATGCGCAGCGCCAAGTCTCCAATGCGCAGTGCCGACCTGTTTCGCCAGAAAAGCAATGCCACTCAGCCAACGCGTAGCGCGAAGCTTCTTTCGCCCAAACTCACTCAGATTCGCCTCTTCTTCTTAGTTTTGGACTCCTTGCTTGCTAAATGAACATAATGTTTTTTGAAAATGAAATATGAGAGCTTAAATAGGAGTACATTTTGATCCTTCACTTTGAAAAACCCACTTTCTAATGTTTCTTGTCTTTATTCAAAACTTTGTTTTTAATGCCTTTTCTTGTTGTGTCTTTGCAGGTGGATAAATGCTCAATCTGACTCGATTTCTTTTGCAGTGTTTCTTTGTCATGCAGCAAGGAGAGGTGCTTAGGTGCAACTAGGATCCATTATTACATATAGAAACTTAAAATTACATAAGAAATACAAATAAATTCAAAATACTCTGTTTTCACCTCAAAACCATGTTTTTGAGGTGAAAATTACATTAGGTTAAAAGGATAATATTTTTAGTAGGCTATGACTTTTCAAGCCATCATGCTTGATTTATTGATCATCCTCATATCTTTGCTGACCTTTATTTACATTTCAGCATCAGACTTTTGACCTTGGTGAAACCCTAAAACCCAATGAAATGGATTGCAGATTGTTTATGAACCATGACTGAAGACAATATGAAGGAGGATCAACAATTATAGTCTATGAGGGAAGAGTTGAAGAGAAAACAACCATCAATGGATCCATATATCATGACCTAATAGGATGATGCAAAATTTACAATATGGGACTCATACTATGAAAATACAAAATAGCAAATTTTGATCCCTGATGGAAGTATGAAAACACTGACACTAACATTGGCTCCAATGGGGATGGTAGCTCCTTGGAGGTGCCAAGAACACCGTAGATCTAGTAGCCTTATCCATTGGGCATGGGGTAAGAAAAACTAAATCTAAAATACATGACTGAATATTGATGACTCAAAGACACAAACTGACTTTTACTCAACTAAAAACTGACTCAATACTAAAACACAACTGACAAACTGGAAAAAATGCTCAAAATGGATTTTATTCAATAAAACCTACTCTAACTGTTCCATTCATCACCTGATCAAGTGAAATGAAACAACCAATGCAACCAAGTAAGCATTCTCGCTGTTGTTTGAATTCTCCTTCATTGAGTGATTATGTTGAATTTGTTTGTGAGCAACTTTTGATATATATCTAATAAATATCTTTCCTTAAGAGAGTTTGATTTTCTGTGATCTTTTGAGTTCTTCAATATCTCTACAACTAGAGAAACCCAGACCAAAAATTTGCAAAAAAAGAACCATTTAAGGCATAATTCGCCAAGGAAGTTGAAGCCACAATGTTGAGCTAAGTTAATTTATACTTAAAAATAAAATTTAATTATTTTTTATTATTTCAATAGTGTAAGTTACATAGTAAAATAGTTTATTTTTAATATTTATGTACATTTATCATACATTTAATTTATGTAGATGCACTAGCTTGAAACTGAATTTTCTTAAAACTTCACTTTATAAATAAAAATACTCAAACACCTAAATAAAATTATACTATAAAAAATATATATATAATATTTGCAAAAAAAGAACCATTTAAGGCATAATTCGCCAAAGAAGTTGAAACCACAATGTTGAGCTAAGTTAATTTACACTTAAACATAAAATTCAATTATTTTTTATTATTTCAATAGTGTAAGTTACATAGTAAAATAGTTTTATTTTAATATTTATGTAGATTTATCATACATTTAATTTATGTAAATGCACTAGCTTGAAACTGAATTTCTTAAACTTCATTTTATAAATAAAACTACTCAAACACCTAAATACAATTATACTAAAAAAAACATATAAGTAGACCATAAACATTAAAAAAAATTCGACCTCGCTGTCGAAAATAATCACGCTGCGTGATGTTGTATCCAACAGAGGATAAAAGTACAAAAAGATAATTGAAAGCCATGTATCATTTATGGAGAGATGCAGATATTGGTGACCGCTAACTGCTATGTTTTTGTGGCAATAGTATTTCAGGCATTTCTCTTTTCTTTGTCTTAATAACGGGTTTAACTCTTAGGGTATGGAGGATATTAAATCAGTGACGTTATGTTCACACAAGAATATAGAGGAGAATTGGACCAAAGACTTTTAACTGGGAGATTGCTTTAAAAACTAGAGCTCAAGAAAATAAAATAAAATGATAAATCAGAATGGATGACAATCAAAATTAAAATGATTCCAAATTTACAGATAAATATTCATTTCTATGAGTGAAATTTACAAGACAATCATTACAAAGATGACTTCAGAGTTACAAATAGATACTCTGGTCCTGAAGATTAAGTGAGAAACAAAAACTTACATATAGATATTCATATCGTAAGTCTAAAATAAATATAAATTTATGTTTATTGTAAATTTAAAAATATGTAGAAAACTCTGGCATCATTTTCAAATTTCAAAATATTTCCAAAATCTAAGATGCCCCCTAACTATGGTAATTTTTAAAACATTACTAATTCATGAGCCAAAGAGCCCACTTACTGCTCCACTGATGATTGACTTCCGAAGAGTCCCCTTACTGCTTCACTGATGATTGACTTAAACAAAACATCTGAAATCTTCGTTTTACCGCCAGATGTGCTGCGACCGATGGATGCAACTCGATGAATACCATGCTCTGAAAGTCCAAAAATATCATTTTTAGCGCAGCTCGAATCCACGTAAACCCTTCACGCCACTCCTCGCACCGATATCTCCAACCACCACAAGTGATGTAAGCATCGCAGGGGTTGCAAGTGTATGCTTTCCCCTTTAAATCACCCGTCACAATTTTGAGTTTGTGATTTGCATGCCCACCGTAGTCGAGTATTTAGGAAGCGCCATACACAAGGGATGGAGCCTTGTGTTATGCCTTTCAGTTTCGAACACAAAACCTTTCATCACCTCGCAGCACACACTACAGTGGTGCCTCAGAAACGTCTCGGAACGAAACTTGATGATCACGTCACTGCGAAACAGGTGTTGGATGGCGTCAGGCAGTGCGGCGCAGACGTCGTGCAGAGTGAAATTCTCACACTTCGAACCAGAAGAAATCTTACACTTGTAACCCCTGTTGGCTCTGTATTCTTTGCAGCCTCTGTATGTGTACACCGGAAGACCCTCAAAAAGCAAGAGCTCATGCTCATGGGCGCGGTTAGCGGTAAACAATATTTCTCCATCTCCCTCTCTCTCATGCTCATGCTCATGGCAGTTAGTGTTAAACAATGCTTCCCTTATCCCTTTGCTCATGCTCATTGCAGTTAGCCCTATGCTCATAACAGTTAGTTTTAAACAATCCCTCTCCCTCTCCTTCTCCCTTCCCCTCTCCCCCTCCCTCTCCCCCTCTCTCTTTCTCTCCCTTGTTGGATTTGGATTCCGCTCCGCCATGAAGGAGACAGACCTATTTTCCGTCTCACTGAATGCGAAGGTGGACGATATTGAAGGTGGACGATATTGGGATCTCTTGAGCAGAATTATGGGTGCATTGGCTTATTATACCTGCCGAAGCAGGTATTATAGCGATCGATATCGCTTTGACTACAAATTAATTTCGTTGACTTTTTTTATATCAACCGTTATTCAATACTTTAACCAAAGTTTTACGCAAAAAAGTGAATTTTTAAAATCATTTAAATATTTTTCGATGGTTTTCATTGGCTATTCAGCTTTGGGGTCTTATTGCCGACCTCAAATTTGCTTTTAAGTGAAATTGGGCTTTTAACCAAAGTTTTTGGGGTCTTATTGCCCAGGTCAAATTTGCTTTTAAGCGAAATTGGGCTTTTAACCAAAGTTTTTGGAGTATTATTTTAATTTGGGTGGACTGAACTATTTACCCAATGTTTTTTAAAATGGTTCCAGTGGAGCGTGCTGAGCCACCTACAGGGTCATGGGATCATGGTTTGCTGACAGCTGGTGGACACGTAGCATCTGTTTCGGGGATGGTTCTCAGATCATGAACACCTGGTCTTCACATGAACAGGTTCCATTCATATCGTGTCATATTAGAACACATTCTTGCAAGCAGAAATGCTACGCAACGCAGAATAAATGTCTAATGGTATAACATTTCACTTGCAGGTTCTGCTTTATTTTCTCTCGGATGATAAAAGTAACATTACCTTCAGGCAATATTTTCCGAGTAAAATTACAGCCTTAGTTCAGGCTACGATGCTTCTCTGGTTTTATTAAAAGGGCCTGTAACAACATAGTGTTTTCAAGTGACTGATATTCCATAGGTTTGTTATATTCCGTAGGTTTGTTATACTTTTAACAGGCTACGATGCTTCTCTGGTTTTATTAAAAGGGCCTGTAACAACATAGTGTTTTCAAGTGACTGATATTCCATAGGTTTGTTATATTCCGTAGGTTTGTTATACTTTTATTCAAGGATTGTATTCGCATATGTAGGTGTAATTTGGGGTTTTATCCCCTTCATCCTGGACTGAACCAAACAATAATTTGAACCCTCTGTTTTCTTTAATTTTTGGATTGAGCAAGTTGCTTCATCTCGTTGCAGGCTACAGGATTAGATTGTTGATTAATTTGAACTAAAACTGAGTATGGAAATTTGAAATGGTTACTTAATGTATTTTTTTTTCAAAGAAGGTTTTCCTACCAAACTCAAATGTTAAACTTTCTTTCCGTTCATTTGGAAATGTGTTTCAATTTTTTGTGTGGCTATCAACGTAGCAATAGATTACAACATTTCGAGTTTTTCCATACTTTAGAATGTACTCTGGATTATTATCTGTTTTTAGAACCCTAGTGGTCTTCCTTCAGAACTATCCTTCAAGCTAACCTACGTTTTCGGTCGTGAGAGTTAGCTTCAAGGATACCAACTGTGCTCATAACGAGTTATGCATTTGTTTGTTTAAAATCATGTATAGTTTCCCTTAATAAACCTTCGTAGTCAATCATATAAAGTATCAAGTAATAGTCGTGAGAGTTGTAATTGTTTTAAGTTGTAAAGACTGGCATTTTACGGCTTGCAGCTTGATACTGTACTCGTCGAAGTGAGTTTCATGTTTTTACGGTTTCGCGCTTTGACTAAAACAATGCGGACTTTGATTTTTTGTTTTCTTTTGCATATGTTACTTAGGATTTGATACAGGAAATCACTCGGAATTTCTTTTCGCACGTCTTTTATTGTGTTACTGTATATTTAGTGCATCTTCTATCCATTTTACGGTTTGTATCTTGATGATGAAGATCTTTGAAATTGGAATGTATTTCGTATTTGACAGCTATGCGCTTTGGTCAACAGAGCGTTGATATATTGGTTTTGTTGTTTTCTTTTGCATTTTACTGCTCAGAATGTCATAAAGAACAGACTCAGAATTCATTCAGCGCGTGTGTGCACATTTATTTACTTATGTTTTCCTATTTTTTGGCCTGGAACTTGACCAGGAAAACCTGGAGGGTTATCTTCAATTCTACAGTCGGCACTGTAGTTTGAAAGCGATGCTGGATATGATGTTTTCTTTTTCATTTTACGGCTTCGATCTGGTAAAATGAGCTTGTTTTATGAATTCCACGGCTGCTAAAGTGTAAGAAAATATTTTACCGTTATTTTTATCTGAGTAAATAGAGTACTAATGATGTCGGTTTTGAAATTTTCAAATAAATTCCCGATCTCTGCTTTGGTTACTCCTCCACTTGCAAATTTTTGTATTCAGGCAGAGGCATCTCTGATTGTGCTTCTCCCCTTCGATTATCCTCTTGAGCATCTTAGACAGAGCTTTACTATCTCAGTGAATGGTTCCTCAGATATATCCCCAAGTTTCAGATGAGCAACGTGGAGACGTGGATGAGCGCTGCCCTGACTGACCACGACTCCTGCCTCAATGGCTTTCAGGATCTCAACGCCACAGGTAAAGTTACGGCCATTTACGGCCATGGTCACCGGCAACGTGCAATATGTTTGTAAATTGATCGGTAACGCCCTTGCTCTGGTCAACGGATTCGCTGCCACTGGAGGAGGATATAATTAATTACATGTCTTACGCCAGAAACCTTCAAGGTCTAAATATATTTTCAGTATTTTATAGATCCGCAACCTCTAGTTTTTTATCTTCTATTCCTCCGGTTTTTGCAAAATTTTGTGTTTTTGGATCGTAAAATTTTCGCGATCCTAATATAAAGGTGAATGCTTAGCTGATGCTTAGATGTGTTAATTTGTAATGCATATGACTTTTTTATATTTTCTCATTTAATGGTCGCATTGTTTTGAGATGTGTAACCTATTTGCACCGGATCATCTTTATGAGAATTTATATTTATGTCAATTAGCAATATTTTAGATGGTTGGAGGGTGAAATAGAATAGTAATATAATATATATTTGTAATATTGACCATATACTTACATAACCCCCGTTTGGAAAGCATATATTTAAACTCTTTTATTATCCAGTAATGACTTTTTTATTCCCAAATAATGCATATATTACTAGAGAAAGAAATTAATTCTTATATATTAAAAATAAGAAATATTAAAATGTTACACGAATTTTCTAAGCCATGCAAAAGATTCAACTTAATGATACATTAATTGGTTTTTGAAGACAAACGACAAACAACCTTCTAAATTACAACATTCTTTTCCAGGTTAGAATGTTTTGTTTTTTTGTTTTGTATGCTATCTGCAACGTTATGGCTCCTCCTTGATGTTTTTCATTTTTTCATTTTTTCTACCTGAGAATAAATTTAGAGATATGCTTGTTTTAACAATATCTAACACCCTAAATCTAACACCTGACACTCATATATTTTC
>APFE030518028.1:3257-31493 GCA_000404065.3 Pinus taeda | reverse complement strand
TTATTTAAATATGGTTTATGTTTATGGCCACCCCACAGTGTATACGTGCCTAACCCGAGGCATCGTATATGTGGCAGGCAATGCATACATGGCCAGCCTTGTTTGACATCACATTGTTTATTCGGCAATCAATACATATGTTTATTTGATAGCTGTATGGTATGAATCTCTTATGTTTAATCTTCAAGTTTATCGAAGCTGTACTGAGCTCTTCTGTTGGCGCCTCCTGCGCAGGACATCTGGCGAGAGCATTGAATCTTGCCGGACAAACCACGTGAACAGAGCATGGTTGCTGTGCTTGGGCTCTTCCCGCGCCGGGCTTTTGGGTAAGGTCGCCTCCATCTACGGTGCACATTTGATAGATGAGATCAAAGGTTGGAAAGGCTCCACGTTTCTCCGTTGGCAGCCTGGTTTATATTTGGCGCTCTCCGGATTATTCGAGATTTCTTTTTGCCATTCCATACTCTCTCGTTCTCTGTTCCTCGCTGCATGGACTTGTTCACTGCTCCGCGCCACGACCTCCGCGATTCCAGACTCTGATGCCATCTGGAAGATCTTCAACTCCACAAGCTTCATGACCGAAGCCATCGAGTATTTTACTCCTCAGCAAAAGATCTGAAGCTATCATTTATTTTAATGTTTTTGCACAGAAGTCTCATTCTCGTCGTTGGCATGACAGGTTGCAAGCAACAGGGTTCCGGCTTCTACAGCTTAGAGGAGAGATAAGCCCATTGAAGCCCGCCGAGCTTATCCACAGGTATTTATCCGTTTCGCAGGCTTAGTTATCGGTTGATTCCCCTCTGTCTTGGTTTCAGTTTTGCCAGAGGTTTTTCCTCTGTGCTGGAGAAGAGACCCCAACCTTATTGTCTTTTGGTTGGCCGTGGGTCTTGATGGACCAACGCTCTTAACTGTTCAAGAGTTCTAGAACTGTTTTTTAAGAGTTGGGTCTTTCCTCATCTGCAGTGATTTGGGCCCTTACCCATGTTTTTTCCGAGACTGGAGTTTAATATACAACTATCTGTATTTTTATTTGGTGTATCTGTTTTGACTATAGACATGTTTTATGACTATCCTTAACACTGGTTGGAACCAGCGGCTTATTTACTTTTATATTCATATAGCTCGAGGATATTGGTTTACTGTATCTATCTGTTCCAGCTATATAATGTCTTGATTCTCTGTCATGGATACGAATGATTGTACTATAATGCAGCGTAGGATTTATCTATTACCAGATATATAATGTTTTCCTCGTTTCTGGATTTACACTGGTTAAATTATAGTATGCAAGCAAATGTATAGAGTAATCTACAGTTATCTTTTGTTTCGCCAATGTTTTGATAGACTTATGTATGGAATTCCCTCTGCCGTGCCAACATCTGAATCCTGTAGATGTATGGCTGGCTGGGTAAGGTTTTGAATGAATATATTTAGAGTCACTCTGTCGTATCATCCTCTGTTCCCATAGATGAATGGTCGACGGTTAATGACTCATCAAGTCAAACCCTGAGTTCTGTATTATATATATATATAACCATATACATTCGGTTAATCATATGTTTGGGGTTCTGGTTCATTATTGGCAGCCATTACATTCGCGGCCTCGGTGAATGCATATTTCTATTCTTTCCTTAATGCATGCAAATGGGTTTACTGTGCTTAAAGAGATATCGCTTGGTTCTGTTGCATTGTTCTATGCCTGTCTCTGTATGGTTTACACAGTGGATATAATACTCTTCAGTTACCCACAGCATGGGTCTTTAATCTTGGATATTAACTCCACTCTTCTTCATTACTTGGACTTGTGAAAGCCTCATTTGCCACGGCTATACCGAGTTCGGCTCCACGCTATTATTCCTTTCCTTTATTTGTTGACCCTCTGCTGGCATTTTACTTAAAGGTGTTATGGTTTCTATATAGCCGCTTGCGACCATTAGGGTCTTGATGTCATATCGACCCAGTTGTTTTGGTTGCATGAAGATTTCAGTTTCCGTGATTCGTTTTTCTCCAGACTATGTAGTCATTTAATTGATAAAGACAGACTTATATTATTCACAGTCCGCTTCATTTGTTTTAAAGGTTCAGCTGTTCTCAGCTCTTGAAGTTTTAACTATTCTGTTTACATTTCTTTCTTGCACAGAATATTATAGCCATATCAGTCTTTGGCCTTACGATTATACGGTTGTTTCCCGTCTTCTGGTTTACTTCGAGGTTGACTGTTCTTTATACTGATACCTCTTAGTTACACAGACACATTATCTTTACATCTTGCAATTAAGCTGTCTACAGTTATGCACAAACATGCTATCTCTTGCTCTTACAGCTAGGTTGTCTATTAACGTGATTTACTCTATAAGCTAATTATAATTAATTGCTCAGATAATCACAGCTGTACTATAGATAACTAGGCATATGAGGGTTCCGTTACTTACCTGATCCCCTCTGGTAAGTTGAATCTGGAACACTTCTCCTGCCAAATAGCTGTGTAACGCTTGTTTTCCACCCAACCGTGAGACCAGTCCTTTCAGACCTGAGTCTCCCCCCAAGCTTACGCTTACCGGATCACCATCCTCAGTAAGCCAGCACTCTATTTGTGCCTGACTATCTGGTCCTTACCAGACTTAGTCCATCCAGGGTTTTCTTTCCCTTTCTCCTCTGCCTGTCACTACAGCCAGAGTTCTCAACCCACCTCCCTTTTCCCTGGAAACCCTTCCAGTTGGGAAAGGTGGTTATTTCTAGTTATATTAACTAACCTTTCTTTCCAATTCCCTTTTATTTTGGGAAGTCAGATATCTTCATGATTAATTCCTTTAATCATCAATTTAGTGCACATGTAAAATTAACATCATATCCTCAAAAGAAAATAAATTCTTCATATTATTTCAATTCAGTGTTTTACTACAGTAACTTCTAAATAATTACATTTTACGGGGTCATCACATCTCCCCCTCCTGAGATTGGACATCGTCCCGATGTCTAGTGTCTCCAGACAATTCCAGATAAGCTTTTCGAAACAGCTCTTCGTCTTCCCAAGTAGCCTCTTCAGGCCCATAGTGCTGCCATTGCACTTTAATTTGGGTAATAACCCGCTTTCGCAACTGCACTTCTCTCCGTTCAAGAATGCTCAGCGGCTCGACCCGAACTTCTCCTTCCGGTTCGACCTGCAATCAATAACAGTATCAGTCTTTTGTTACAGATACATTTTCAACTAGTTTAGAAAAACAATCCTTACCCTTATATCTTGCCACTTGATCACATGCTTAGGGTCATAGATATACTTCTTAAGCATGGATACATGAAAGACATTATGAATTCTAATGTGGCTTGGTAAGGCTAGCTGATAAGCTACTGGCCCAACCCTTTCCAAGACCTGAAAAGGTCCGAAGTATCGGGGTGCAAGTTTAGCGCAACTGCTCCATTGCAGAGTACTTTTCCTTGCCTGAATTCTTATATAAACATGATCGCCCACCTGATACTCTTTAAACCTTATTTTCCAATCTGTAAAGTTTTTCTGTCTATCCCGAGCGGCCTTCAGGTTAGCTCGCACCTTTTTGACCATATCCTCCATCTCCTTGAGCATTTCTGGTCCCAACCTTAACTTGTCCTCCGGGCCACTCCAATTTGAGGGTGTCTGACATTTCCGTCCATACAAGACTTCAAATGGAGACATCTGAATTGATGTGTGATACCCATTATTGTAAGTGAATTCCACTAAGTGTAAATAGTCCTCCCATTGTGTCGGTTTTTGCATAACACATGCTCTCAACATGTCTTCCACCATCTGATTTACTCTCTCCGTCTGCCCATCAGTCTGGGGATGGTAAGCAATGCTAAAATTTAGCTGTGTACCCAATTCTGCAAATAGTGCTCTCTAGAAGGCGGATGTAAACTTCACATCCCGATCTGATATTATGGTTTTTGGGAGTCCATGAAGTCGGAACACATTTTGCATAAAGACATGTGCAATTTTCACTGCTCGGTAGGTGGATTGTACCAGTATGAAGTGTGCTGCCTTACTTAACTTGTCCACCACTACCATGATAGAGTCATTGTTCCTCTTTGTTTTAGGCAGCCCAGTTATAAAGTCCATTGATATAATTTCCCATTTCCATTCAGGGATGGGCAAGGGTTGCAATAATCCAGTCGGGTGCTGGTGCTCCGTCTTGATTTGCTGACATTCCAAACATCGCGCTAAATATTCAGCCACATGCTTTTTCATACCTGGCCAGTAATATTCCTTCCGAAGTGCGGTCAGCATTTTCTGGTACCCGGGATGACCAGCGTAGTGACTGGTATGAAACTCATTCAATATTAAATTTTTGAGGCTGTTGTCATTTGGTACAAACAATATCTTTTTGTAAAGCAGCATTCCATCCCTGTTAACCTCATAGTCTTGCGGACTTCCCTCACTGGAAAGTGACATGTGCCGCTTCATCTGGTTGTATTCAGCGTCTTGGCTTGCTGCTGTTTTCATCATTTCCAGCAAGGAATTTTCCCATCTATTGAATGTAACTTAATACAAACATTGCACCTTTCGACTCAGTGCGTCAGCTACCCGATTTTCCTTTCCCTTCAGATGTCGAATGTCAAAGTCAAACCCACTTAAGAAATCTTCCCAACGAGCTTGTCTTGCGTTTAGTGTGGGCTGGCTAAAATAATTTGTTAAGCTGTGATGATCTGTGAGTAGCAAAAATTTCCCTCCCAGAAGGTAGTGTCGCCACATCTTAAGCGCATGTATGACAGCTGCTAATTCCAGATCATAGGCAGAATACTTATGCTCATGTTCCTTGAATTTTCTTGATTCATAGGCGATTACTTTCCCTTCTTGCATTAGCACACCTCCAACGCCTTCTCCACTTGCATCGGTACATACCACATAGTCCTTGTTCGGATCAGCTATACTTAAAACAGGAGCAGATGTGAGTAATTGCTTAAGTCTCTCAAAACTTTGTTGACATTCAGAACTCCATCTGAATGTCCTCCCTTTCTTTTGCAAGGACGTGATAGGGTATGCCGCCCTTGAAAAACCTTCCACGAATCTTCTGTAATATCCCGCCAATCCCATGAAGGATCTGATATCCGCCACGTCTTTTGGCACAGGCCAATCCAGTATGGTTTTTATTTTCTCAGGATCAACAACAATTCCTTCCTTTGAAATTACATGACCCAAATACTGGATTTCTTCTTTATAGAAATCACATTTGCTGAGCTTAGCATACAACTAATGTTCTCGCAAAGTTTGCAATACCATCTGAAGATGTTCCTCATGCTCCTCCTTAGAACGAGAATAAATCAAAATATCATCAATGAATATTAGCACAAATTTGTCTAGAAATTGATGGAACACACTGTTCATCAAACACATGAACGTGGCAGGTGCATTAGTCAATCCAAAAGGCAGCACTACAAACTCGTAGTGCCCATACCGGGTTCGGAAGGCTGTCTTAGCGATATCTTCTTCTTTAATCCTGATCTGATGGTATCCAGATCGTAGATCAATTTTAGAAAATACTGTCGCTCCCTTGACTTGATCAAAAAGTTCATCGATCCACAGTAAAGGGTATTTATTTTTAATTGTGAGCTTGTTTAATTGCCGGTAATCAATACACATTCTAAGAGTTTCATCCTTCTTTCTGACGAATAGCACCGGAGCTCCCCATGGAGATACACTAGGGCAGATATAATTTTTATCCAGCAATTCTTGTAGTTGCATCTTCAATTCAGTCAACTCTGGCACACTCATTCTATAAGGTGTCCGCGAAACTGGAGCAGCTCCTTGTATTAACTCAATGGTAAAGTCTATGTCCCTCTTTGGAGGTAATCCAGGAATTTCTTCTGGGAATACATCTGCAAACTCTTTTATAACTGGGATGTGTTCTAGCGGATTCTCCTTATTCTTGGTTTCTGCATAGCCCACCTGAATCGCATACACTTGGCATCTATTCCGGATGCATTTTTCCAGCTGAGATGCAGTGATTGGTCGGACCTGAACTGGTCGTTTAATTCCCTGCATTTCTTGTTCTATTCGAGCAACATCCTTGTACCATATAACTTTTGTTTTGCAGTTCACTAAAGCCCAATGCTTTTCTAGCTAGTCCATCCCAATTAAGACATCATAGGACCCGAGGGGAAGTATATTCAGGTCTTCCACTACTGGCTGTCCTGCTACCACTATAGGGCAGCTTTTTACCTTTGCCATTACTCGTCTTTTGGTCCCTATAGCTAGCTGTACGAGCCAAGGATTCCTGAATTTTTCAGGCTGCAATTTACATTGTTCAACTATCTTTGGACTAATGTAACTTAAAGTAGCTCCAGGATCTATTAGAACATAGATGGAAAGGTTTAAAATTTTACCTTCAAACTCTACCATGGTGGGCTGGTATTCTGCCTGGCGATCGTCCAAGGCTGCGTTAATTCTTGGCATACTTCGTCCCACGTCACCCACGGTGGATGCCTCATGAATCTGGGATATCTGGTCAGTTCCCTTCCTTTGCAGACAATTTTTGACATAGTGCGGTCCACCACAACCCCAGCATTGCACTGGGGGTCTGGTTATTCCCTCAGTGTCCATTTTGGCGGGTTGTTCACTCATTCTGGTTCACCGATGGACTTGGACTTGAATGCACTTCTTGGTGCTGCCCTACTATTCTGGCCCTTGCTGCTTCCTTTGATTCCGCCGCTTCGACTCCCCTTATTATTTCCAACAGCTTTATTATTCTTCTTCTCATTCCATTTTCTGTTGGAACTGTCCCCTTTCTGTTTACTCCGTTGATAGCAGATTCTGGCCTTGCGAATCGCCTCATCCATGGTTCTAGGATTGTCAAATTCAATCCTTTCCCTCATATACATAGGTAGACTGCTGACAAACCGCTTCACCTTGGCTTTTTCTTCTTTAAGGTAGGGTACATAGCGGAGCAAGGATGTGAAACGATTGATGAACTCATCCATAGTCTGCTGCCCCAACCGCAGATCATGGAATTCCTTCGCCTTTTCATCATAAAACCGTTCCTTCAAGTATCTCTCTTTAAAATATTTCTGGAATTTTTCCCATGTTATGGTTCATTCAGTTACGCTTTTAACGATTTTTACTTCCTCCCACCACAATGTCGCCTTCCCTTGTAACTGGAAGATGGCCAACCGTGCCTTCAAATTATGGTGATATTCATATAACTGAAAATATTTATTCATGTTGATTAGCCATGCCTCTGCTGCTTCTTCTTGTTCCCCATCATAATGCGGGGGTTTAATCTTTCAGAATTCTCCTTGCAGTTCCACCTTTTGACGCTTTGAGGTCTACTGTTCTGATGCATTATCAGATTGGTCCTCTCCTTCTTCAGGAATTTCAGATTCTGCGTGGTATCGTTCCTCCTCCGTCATTTTCTGCTGTTTTGCGCTGGGATTAGCTAATGGCGGGTTTTGTTTATCAGACAAACTTTTCAAAATCCTTTCCTGTTCCATTGTCAGTCGTGTAGTATCCTCCCGGAGCCGGGCCATCTCATTTTTTAGCTCTTGGACTGTTTCTAGTATGGCCAGATTTGTGCTGTGGGTCTCCTCACTCAGCTGCACCCACAATTCTGGATTGTCTCCAAAATTTGTTGCAGGCCGCCAATTGGCTGCAGGCCTATGCGGTGCGCTGCCCGACCCTTGCATATTACTTGTGATACCTTTGTTGTTTTTTTTTTCTTCGTCTTGACTAGCCTATACCTGGCCTGGTCTGATCATGCAACATATAACTTTGTGAGCTACCTGCACAATTCTGTTACTTCAACAAGATTATTATTGTCATAACGACCTTCTCATCTTTTAATACTTATTCATTTCCCAGAGGCCACAGTATGGGTAATCTAGGCTCTGATACCAATTTGTCACGTACCTACATACTTTAACATACACATATATTTTTTTTTTATATATGGTATACATCTAACGCATATACACTATGGTTAGCAACTGCACATTATTTAAATATGGTTTATGTTTATGGCCACCCCACAGTGTATACGTGCCTAACCCGAGGCATCGTATATGTGGTAGGCAATGCATACATGGCCATCCTTGTTTGACATCACATTGTTTATTCGGCAATCAATACATACTTATGTTTATTTGATAGCTGTATGGTATGAATCTCTTATGTTTAATCTTCGAGTTTATTGAAGCTGTACTCAGCTCTTCTGTTGGCGCCTCTTGCGCGTGACATCTGGCGAGAGCATTGAATCTTGTTGGACAAACCACGTGAACAGAGCATGGTTGCTGTGCTTGGGCTCTTCTCGCGCCGGGCTTTTGGGTAAGGTCACCTCCATCTACGGTGCACATTTGATAGATGAGATCAAAGGTTGGAAAGGCTCCACGTATCTCCACTGGCAGCTTGGTTTATTTTTGGCACTCTCCGGATTATTCGAGATTTCTTTTTGTCATTCCATACTCTCTCGTTCTCTGTTCCTCGCTGCATGGACTTGTTCACTGCTCCGCGCCACGACCTCCGCGATTCCAGACTCTGGTGCCATCCGGAATATCTTCAACTCCACAGGCTTCATGACCGAAGCCATCAGGTATTTTACTCCTCAGCAAAAGATCTGAAGCTATCATTTATTTTAATGTTTTTGCACAGAAGTCTCATTCTCGTCGTTGGCATGACAGGTTGCAAGCAAAGGGGTTCCAGCTTCTACAGCTTAGAGGAGAGATAAGCCCGTTGAAGCCCGCCGAGCTTATCCACAGGTATTTATCCGGTTCGCAGGCTTAGTTATCGGTTGATTCCCCTCTGTCTTGGTTTCAGTTTTGCCAGAGGTTTTTCCTCTGTGCTGGAGAAGAGACCCCAACCTTATTGTCTTTTGGTTGGCCGCAGGTCTTGATGGACCAATGCTCTTAACTGTTCAAGAGTTCTGGAACTGTTTTTTAAGAGCTGGGTCTTTCCTCATCTGCGGTGATTTGGGCCCTTACCCATGTTTTTTCCGAGACTGGAGTTTAATATACAGCTATCTGTATTTTTATTTGGTGTATCTGTTGTGACTATAGACATGTTTTATGACTATCCTTAACCCTGGTTGGAACCAACGGCTTATTTACTTTTATATTCATATAGCTCGAGGCTATTGGTTTACTGTATCTATCTGTTCCAGCTATATAATGTCTTAATTCTCCGTCATGGATACGAATGATTGTACTATAATGCAACGTAGGGTTTATCTATTACCAGATATATAATGGTTTCCTCGTTTCCGGATTTACGCTGGTTAAATTATAGTATTCAAGCAAATGTATAGAGTAATCTGGAGTTATCTTCTGTTTCGCCAATGTTTTGATAGACTTATGTATGGAATTCCCTCTGTCGTGCCAACATCTGAATCCTGTAGATGTATGGTCGGCTCGGTAAGGTTTTGAATGAATATATTTAGAGTCACTCTGTCGTATCATCCTCTGTTCCCATAGATGAATGGTCGACGGTTAATGACTCGTCAAGTCGAACCCTGAGTTTTGTATTATATATATATAACCATATACATTCGGTTAATCATATGTTTGGGGTTCTGGTTCATTATTGGCAGCCATTACATTCGCGGCCTCGGTGAATGCATATTTCTATTCTTTCCTTAATGCATGCAAATGGGTTTACTGTGCTTAAAGAGATATCGCTTGGTTCTGTTGCATTGTTCTATGCCCGTCTCTATATGGTTTACACAGTGGATATAATACTCTTCAGTTACCCACAGCATGGGTCTTTAATCTTGGATATTAACTCCGCTCTTCTTCATTACTTGGACTTGTGAAAGCCTCATTTGCCACGGCTATACCGAGTTCGGCTCCATGCCATTATGCCTTTCCTTTATTTGTTGACCCTCTGCTAGCATTTTACTTAAAGGTGTTATGGTTTCTATATAGCCGCTTGCGACCATTAGGGTCTTGATGTCATATCGACCCAGTTATTTTGGTTGCATGAAGATTTTAGTTTCCGTGATTCGTTTTTCTCCAGACTATGTAGTCATTTAATTGATAAAGACAGACTTATATTATTAACAGTCCGCTTCATTTGTTTTAAAGGTTCAGTTGTTCTCAGCTCTTGAAGTTTTAACTATTCTGTTTACATTTCTTTCTTGCACAGAATATTATAGCCATATCAGTCTTTGGCCTTACGATTATACGACTATTTCCCGTCTTCTGGTTTACTTCGAGGTTGACTGTTCTTTATACTGATACCTCTTAGTTACACAGACACATTATCTTTACATCTTGCAATTAAGCTGTCTATAGTTATGCACAGACATGCTATCTCTTGCTCTTACAGCTAGGTTGTCTATTAACGTGATTTACTCTATAAGCTAATTATAATTAATTGCTCAGATAATCACAACAGTACTATAGATAACCAGGCATATGAGGGTTCCATTACTTACCTGATCCCCTCTGGTAAGTTGAATCTGGAACACTTCTCTTGCCAAATAGCTGTGTAACGCTTGTTTTCCACCCAACCGTGAGACCAGTCCTTTCAGACCTGAGTCTCCCCCCAAGCTTACGCTTACCGGATCACTATCCTCAGTAAGCTAGAACTCTCTTTGTGCCTGACTATCTGGTCCTTACCAGACTTAGTCCATCCAGGGTTTTCTTTCCCTTTCTCCTCTGCCTGTCACTACAGCCCAGAGTTCTCAACCCACCTCCCTTTTCCCTGGAAACCCTTCCAGTTGGGAAAGGTGGTTATTTCTAGTTATATTAACTAACCTTTCTTTCCAATTCCCTTTTATTTTGGGAAGTTAGATATCTTCATGATTAATTCCTTTAATCATCAATTTAGTGCACATGTAAAATTAACATCATATCCTCAGAAGAAAATAAATTCTTCATATTATTTCAATTCAGTGTTTTACTGCAGTAACTTCTAAATAATTACATTTTACGGGGTCATCACAATTATAGTGTAATTATGAAATATTTAGTAAAATTAAGTTATTATAATATACATCATGTGACAAAGATTGGTATAGGTTAACATCATTGATTCTACATATACTTATAATAATGGAGGTATTTTATTGTTTTTTTCCTGACGTTTTAAAAAGAGTTTAATTGTATAATGAATTGAATGATACGTAAAAATATAATTAATATATATTGGTTAATGTTATTAATTTAAATAAATAATATATTAATTAATATTACATTTAACTAAACATGAAATTTTAATTAAATTATAAATTTATTTCAGCCTTGTTCTCATTTATTATAAATTAATTTTTTAGATTTTATTTATTATAATTATTCTTTTAATTATATTTTAAAATTTTAAGTTAAAGAATAGTGAGTATAGGAAAAGAAGGAAGAAGGTTGAGAAAGCATCATCCTCACCCAAAGGACCACTCAAGGCAACACCTAAATCACCTCAAGTTCCATCTCTATCGGTTGAGATTGAAGAGACATAGATTGCATAAGAGGTTGAAGTGATTGAAGAGGTACAATTAGTACAAATGTTTGAGCCTGAATCCATAGTTATTATGTATGGAGAAAGAGAGCATGAAGGTCCCTCTTTAGAAGAGGAAGAATTCAAAAAAGATTTATATACTTTGACTAAGATGGTTAAAGTCCTCTATGAAGAGAGGAACACTGGAATGGTTGGAGAGAGTTCTAAACCTCCACATGGAGAAGGAAGTTCAGAGGACAAAAAAGATGAAAAGAAGGACTCCAAAAGGAATAGTTGAAAGAAACCTCCGTCTCCACCATCCTCATCATCTTCCTCATCATCTTCACCATCTCCCACAATATCATCTTCCACTACCACCACTACCCATAATCATTCCAAAACCCCAAAAGGAAAAACTCCACTACTGAAATTGGACATAATATTCGAACATCCCATGTACAATGGAAAAGTGAATGCAGAAAGGTTAGAAAATTGGATGCGACAGTTGGAGGTATACTGCAGAATTTAGAACATTCAAGAAGATGACATAAAGATTCAATTGGCTTCACTAACGTAGAATTTTAGGCAGCTTAAAGGCCAAACAGTCCAATATTATACTCAGGAGTTTAGGAAGAGGGATTTGTTGTTGGGAGTAAACTTGAATTCAAAAGACACTCTTGAAATATATTGGAGGTTTACATTCCTATTTGCAGCATACTATCTTTATGTTTAACCCAAGAAACTTAGATGAAGTATGTTTGCAAGACATGCATCTTCAGGCAAGGGGAAAATAAAACATAGAGGAGAAAGGTGAAAGTGAGGGTAAGAAGAGAAGGGAGGAAAATGGAAGGGAAAGAAGAGTACAAGTTTCAAAAAAGAGAAGGAAAAACTCACATGCAAAATTTTTTCAAAGACTGACCATGATGAAGACCACTGTTGGCAACTTCATCCAAAATTAAAACTGGATAGATTAAAAGCCAAAGAGAAGGGAAAAACTTTTGTTATAGCTGAAAAATACTTACGTTCAGATTCAAGAGATGAGACAAAAATTACAGCCATGGGTTTGAAATGTCAACATGTTGAAAGTACTAGTTCCTCAAATAGTCACAGTAACACTCCAAATGAAGACAAAAGGGAAGAGTTTTTCACTATTAGAGTAATGTCAAATCATACCAAGATTGGTGCACTCTTTGATAGTGGATCACAAGCTAACCTGATTTCAGAAGACTTAGTTAAAGAGATTAAACTTGGAACCGTACCACATCATAAGCCGTATACCCTTTGGGTTGGATTGTTAAGGATATTGATTTATAGGTTTCAAGGAAATGGATTTTTATTTTTTCTATTACTACAAACTTTGTTGATGAAGTCGAGTTAGACGTGGTTCCACTTGACATTTTTGGAATTATCTTGGGAAGTCCATATTTGTATGATAGGAAAAAGGTGTTTCATCGCTATGAGCACAAATATCATTTTCTTAAAGATGGGGTGAAGTATATTGTGAGAGCTCATCGCAAGAAACTGAACATTTCTTTAGTTAATGCAGGGAAAATGAAGAGGCTAGTGAATGCAAGTCAGAAATTGACATTGTTGATGATCAAACAAAGAGATGTTTTCAATCATGCTTTTCATAGAGATGCTGATATTTTTACTGATTTGTTTCAAAATGATAATAGGTTGCCTTTGAAAGAAGGTGAAAAACATTTGCAGTAGCCAACATTGGTATTGATCGGTGTTGAAAACAAGGTGCCGATGCAAGAAGTTGCAAAGGTCAAAGAGAAGAGGACAAAGTAGCTTGGCAAAGAAGGCATGGGTTTCAAAAATGTTCATTGATGGTTTCCAAAAGTCACATTACAATGGCGAAGAAACTTGGGCAAGAGTCAACTCAAGTACAAGGTAAAAGCAGCTAAAAATCGCCATAGAGACAAAGTGCAAGGTGAGAAAGATTCAAAGTTTCCTTTGATTGTTGACCAAGGTAGAAACAAGATTTTTTCTGTAAAATTAGATTGTTGTTATGAAAATTCAGAAATATTGCAGCATGACTGTGTCAAATACAAAAATTGATGGTCGTCAGAATCAAGGAAAAGTTCAACTTTTTATGAAAAGCTCCAAATGATGAAATTGTGAAAATTTCAATGGATAAAGACTAGAAGAATGAGGGAACAATCCCCTCATCAACATAATCAATGATCAAGAGAGCTTTTTATGTCCAAAAGACTTCTAGTGGGGAGGAATGATCAAGGATCAATATTTTAGCTAAAAAAATGAAGGTGCTCTAAATTGCTTCAGACCTGAATTAATGGATAGAATTCGTCGCCAGGATTCCAACATCGTGAATGGTTCAAAAAAACCAACATCGTATTCAAAAGTTAGAGCTTCTAAAAGTTTGGTTTAAAAAAAAAGTCAAAGTCAAAGTTTGACTAGAGTTGACTCGATGCCCAGTTAGCATGCATCGATTATCCTCTTGTTTCAACCAGTGACACTGTGACAAGTGGCATCTTCAGATTCGCCAGTGTGATTGCGTGCAAGGGAAATTGCCTAATTGGCCTCTAAGGTGGGATTCAAATTTATTTTTATTTAAATATATATATATATATATATATATATTATATAAATATTATTTAAATTATATAGTTTTATTAACTATATATATGTAGTTAATAAAAACTATATAATATAAATAATATTATATATAATTATTATTTATATATATAGTTTTATTAACTATATATATAATGTAGTTAATAAAAACTATATAATATAAATAATATTATTATATAATATATATAATATTTAAATAAAAATAAATTTGAATCCCCCTTAGAGGCCAATTAGGCAATTTCCCTTGCACGCATATATATATATATATATATATATATATATATATATATATATATATATATATATTAAATAAAAATATTAAATCCACATTTTATTTAACAAAATTTGAATGGCAAATAAATATCGAAAGTCAACATAAATATTTGAAATGGCATGGTAAATTCGAATGGGAAATGTTTAAATCCAATGGTGCATGTGTTAAAAAATTAATATGGAGCGAAGGGAAGGGGGATGGAACCCACGACCTCCCCCACCCCACTCCATGTACTTTACCAACAAGCTAACAAGGCAGGAATTCAAAATACATATCGCAAAGTTATATTTAATGTGCATGTGAAACTAATGGCGGGTTGGTGGGAGCGAGCCCTGTGGGCCAACCCCCAGCCCATGTGACCTCAAGCACGTGACCAAGGGCCAGCAAAATGTGCTTAGTGCGTTAATCACATTTAATATTAATTAATGTCATTTAGAATTTAATTAATCTGTGATTGATTTGGTGGAGATTTTGGAGGAGCCACCAAATCCAGAACTGCCATCAAACTTGGCAGACTTAACTGGAAGTTCTCCAGATTTAGCAGAAGTTTTCAAGGAAAAGTTGTTTGAGCCATAACTTACTCAATGCTCAGCCAAATTTTGAAAATGAATAGTCATTTTTGGCTAATTGGCATGCTAGGAACTCATTGGAGTAGGTTTCAGAGGAAAAGTAGGTAATCTACAGGTGGTTTTGGTCACTTGAATATTTTTGAAGCCCACGACCACTAGGTGTTGGAGGCCATTCCCAGAGCAACTAGTAACCAAATTGAGTAAACAAATAGTCATTTCTGATAGATTTAAATGTTTTAAACTCATTGGAATAGGTTCCAAGAGCATTTGATGCATGTAACAACAATTTTAGCACTATAGAAGCTAATACAAAGGCCCACACTATGAAGTTGGACCAAGGAGATGTAGCCTAGGAGGGGTAAACTACTTCAACAAAAATTTGTGCATTGAGCTATGTTATTTTTTCTTGCTATGTTTTTATATGTTGTTGTTCAGCCATTTAAATGCATGCTTTTAAGTTCATGCAAAACACTAAATATCACCAAGTTATATGAATTGACAATCACATGCTCATGGATAAACTCTTTATGGATAAGCAAATCAAAACAAAGAAAATTTTATATCTGGAAATGATATTAGAACAACATTATCTAGAAATCAATTATATATTAAATAAATATCAACAACCACAACATCCCCCTCCTTCATTGTTCCCATCCAAGAAATCTTGTCCCTATCTTCCTCACAATATACTCCTAAAAGTTGCATACCAGTTCTAATATGTTCCCACTCCCGCACCATCCACCCATCCATGCCCAATTCCCATGCCTATTTCCAAATAGGGAATTGACCCTACCAATCCGATATGACCTAGTGCCAAAAGAAGATCCCATGGCTATTTATACAATGTATAAAACCATATGATATATGACTATCAACTTCAGTATGCAATTCGTGATCCATTGTAATAATAATCTTGTGTCTAGAACCAAGTTTCCAAGCAAGATTCTGTAAAAAAAAATTACTAATTTTTTTGAAGCTGAGCCAAATGGTTGAGCCCGATGCAATCCCAATACGCCCTCTCCACACCCAAGAAAGAAACTCATGGTCCTTTTGATACTTATGTCTTAAGATCATCCCCAAATGAAACCCCTCCATAGTGATTTCAACAGTAACACCTAGCCGAATCTCCTCATATTTAATATCCCCCAACCACCCATATGCTTTGGAAGAGAGATATGATCCAGCTTGAAAAGATGGAATTTGTTTTTATTAATCATACATGACCAAATAAATTTCTCCATAATTCAATTGAGACTCTTTATAATGGTGAGAGGGAGATGATATAAATGTTGCCAATATACTCCCAACTAAATGATTACCGCATGGGTCAGTGTGATGCGGCCCCCCGAGGATAAACATATGAATTCCCACCTGGATTTTTTTTTTTATAGAAACGGTCCACAAACCACATCTAATCGTTAACTTTATAACTATAGGACTTAATATGATAGCCAAGATATCTCACGCCCCCCAACAATAATTCAGAAGTCACTCCGAAAAGTCTATGTATATATGCAATAACCTCCATATCGCATATGTCGTGTAATGCAATAGACTTCTAAAGATTCATAAATAGTCCAGTAGCATTCCCAAACTTTGCAAATATATGAAAAAAGGTTAGCCATGCACACCTATTGAGTCTCCCCATGATGAGCACATCATCACCAAAAAAAATATGTGAAATACTGATGTCTCTATCCAAGTGCAGTGCTTGAAACTGTCCCTCTGCCACTACTTCTTTTATATGTAAACTCAGCCCATCCATAGCCAATATGAATAATAGAGGAGATAGTGAACAACCTTGTTTGAGTCCCCTCCCAGCCTTAAAGAAATCTACAGGATAACCATTAATAACAACAACATATGGACATTTGAAACACAGGCCATAATCCACTTGACACATTTGGCCTATACACCAATTTTATGAAGCATCAACCTCAGGTAAGCCTAATATAGGCAATCATAAGCCCTCTATAAATCAATCTTCATAATAGTAGAATTTAATTTTTTAGAGTGGATCGAGTGCATGCATTCTTTGGAAATCACTACAGTATTGTGGATTTGTCTATTTTGTAGGAAACCAAACTGCTCATGAGATATGTACCTAGACAGAGTATGCTTAATCATGTTAGCAATAGTTTTTGAGGTAATCTTATAAATAATATTAGAGAGTGAAATGGGTCTATAATTTGACAAATAGTCAGAAGGAGTCCTTTTCGGAATGACAGCAATATATGTAGAGTTAATATGCAGCTGTATATATACCCTAGTCCTTGATTCCTCCATCATGTCAAGGATATCCTGCTTAAAAATGTCAAAGAAGTGTGTAAAAAGTTCCACCATCCACCCATCAGGTCCTAGACTCTTGTCCCCCTTAAAGGATTTAAGCACTGGCAGGATTTCTTCCTCCAAGACAACTTTATATACATCTGAGTTTGCAGCTTTGTCAAACATGGAGGGATATAATTCCACCCCCCAAATTTGGTCCTCAACATTGTCCAACTCCCTATGATAGTAGGCCTTCTGAAAATGAAGAACGACAACTCTGCAAATGTCCTTCTTTGTTTGAGCCTGGTTTCCAACAACATCAATGATCTCCTGTATGAAGTTGAGTTTTCTCCTGTGTTTTGCAAATTTGTGAAAAAATTTTGTATTCATGTCCCCTTCCTGAATCCATATGGACCTACTTTTTAGGTGCCAATTAGACTCTTTAATAAGTAGTATATGTTTCTCTTTAATTTCTAGGGCATGTATACAATTTCTGATAGTAGCTGGGAGATTATGCACAAGTGTATGAGGGCGGATGGCATCCTGTTCCTTCAAAATGTCAAGTAACTCTTTGTTCATTTAACTTTAATTTTTATTCTCCCATTCTTTTACCTCCACCCTAAAAGCTCGAAGCTTATCCAATATATGCATCATGGGGAAGTGTCCCGAACCCTAACTCGATTCTAGACTTCCTGCACAAGATTGTTAAAATCCAAGTCTTCCAGCCATATACGATTAAACTTAAAAGACATCCCACATATGAGATCCCCTTTCCTCTAGTGTAGGATAATGGGTGGATGGTCTGAGATATAATTACTGACCATCTCAGATTGAATAGTCCCAAGTCTCTTAGCTAAATGTTCATGTAGGAGGAAGTGGTCCAATGTTATGAAACCAACTCACAAAAAGATAGAGAAGAGGGATCAACGCCTTAGAATTTAGCCTCTTCAAGGGGGAACCTCGTTTAAATTATATAAATGAACAATTCTTGGATGATACAAATGACAAGACCTCCTTTCTATAAATAGGAGTCTAAGGGGTCATTATATAAACAAAGCCGACATAACAATAATAATGTAAGGGCACAATAATAACAATAGTGGGCTTCTATGGGGCACAATAGTAACAATATGGGGACTACATGGGTAAAAAAATATAATAAGGGGTTTGTACTAATAACAATAACGGGTTAAACTAGTAGTATAGGGGCCTACATGCCCCTCTCCTTCAAAAAGTGTTGTCCTCAATGCTTGAGTAGTTATTGATGCTTCTGTATAAAATTCTTGTCCTCCCATGTGGAGTCTTCAACAGGTAAGTTCTTCCACTTGATGAGATACTTTGAAATTGATCGATTTTGTAGTTGTCGGGTTCTTGTTTCTGTGACTGCTCCAGGTTCCAATATGATTTTTCATTCCTCTTCAAGTTCTGGCAATATTGTTTGAATTGGGATCTTTTGTAAATTTTGAATGAGTGGCCACACTTCTTTTTCCTTCTTCCATTCATCCCTTACTTCATTTATCCAATCTAGTTGGATAATAGAAATAACACAAAGCAATGCTTCCACATACTCATCCTTTCTTGAGAGTGCATCTGCAACAAAATTTATCTTCCCTTTCCTATAGATGATGTAAAAGTCATAACCCAACATATTTATGGCCCATTTTTTCTGTTATTCTAATGATAATATTTGTTCTAAAAAGTATTTAAGACTATCATGATCCATTTTTACCTTGAAATGTCTTCCCATTGGGTAAGGTCACCATTTCTTAAGCGCATGTAGTATTGCCAACATTTCCTTCTCATAAATAGCTTACTTGAGATGTAGCCATAAAAATACCCAATCACCTACATCAAAACATTTTTCACTGCGATGTTGATCTACCTGTTTTTTCATTCGATTCTACACCAAATTGGCGTTATCCTTTAAAACTTTAGAGTTTGAAGAGTGGTAATTTCTTCCAATGCTTTACAAGATATGGTTAGAGTCATTTCTTGATGCTCGATGTGATCTTTCATTTCTTGAGCATTTTTCTTCTTGATATGTCCTTCTATCTTGATAGTTTGAGGAGAGGTAATTATGGCCAATTCATTACAAGACATGGTTGGATTCATTTCTTCTTTCTCGATGTGATCTGTCACTTCTTGAACCTTTTTCTTCTTGATATGTCCTTCTATCTTGAGAGTTTGAGGAGTGGTAATTCTTGCCAATGCTTTACAAGATATGGTAGGATTCATTTCTTCTTTCTTTGGGGTTGGTTCCTAGTGTATATCCTCTTCTTTCGATGTTTCTTCATCCTTTTCTTCCTCCTCTTCATAATCTATGTAAAAATAATTTCTTCTCAACACACTTATGACCTTTAGTGCATTTGCTATCACAATTGTAACAAAGCCCTTTTTCTCCTTTTTCTTCCAATTGTCATGGTGTCACCCTTGTAAGTTGTGGAATGCTAGGAGAAACAACACTTCCATGTTTATAGTTGTGAGGGGTAGAATTCATTGTTTCCATAATTTTACTTTCCACTTTTCTTGCCAACCTGAATGCCTTCTCCAGTGAATCAGGTTCCCAAAGACGAACCTCATGTTGAATATTATCCTTTAAAGTCCCTATGGAGACATCAATCCTCTGCTTCTTTGGAATATAATTTTCCCTTATATTCAATTTTTGAAAGTCCTCAATGTGCTCTTCCATTGAACACTTTTGTTTGAGATTTATCAATTGACTAAAGAAAGTGTTTCGCTTTTTATCCTCATAATGTGTTATCATTTCCTCTGTGAAAATTGACCAGGTGACAAGTGGTTTACAAGAAAAAAGCCCTTTATACCATAAAAATTGATTGGGTTCTAAATAATTAGATGCAACACATACCTTTTGTAACAGTGGTACACCATGTAGATCAAAATATTTCTCCATTTGTAGTATCCAATCTACCAGATCCTTGCCATCAAACTTCCTCATCTTGCTTTTTCTTGATTTTAGGAGCTCGATCTTGAAACGGCTGTAACTCTGTAATTTCGGACCTTCCAATTCTGAAATTGGGACCTGTGATATCCCACTGCGTCCTTTTTCCAATTCCACTAGTCTGATCGAATTTAGATTCTCCAAGAAAGAGTTATGCACAATCTTCCAAGATGACCTGATTATATACCTTTTTAGAAGAGTGAACTTGTATGAAGTGCCACGTGTCACTGTTTTGACCTTAGGATCTTAAAAATATACACAGGAAACTACATTCTATCCTCTTTCTGCAACTTCTCATGAAATTTCAATCTGACGCTCAAAACAAAAGTTATGACTATTTTCCCCAGGTCACCTTTTTGGAATGTAATTCGAGAGTCTGCAAAAATGCCAACTTCCTCAGATCATATCTCCACAAATATAGTGTGAAATGCTCTGAAATTTGGAATTGTGGTTTAGAACGATTTCGGCCCAAATGGGCTTTTTTTTAGCGTCTGAAATGTAGCAGAAAAAAAGTTATAGCACAAATGCCACGATGACCTGTTTGGAGTAGCGAAACCCTAGAATCAAAGCTCTCATACCAAATGTTATGAAACCAGCTCACAAAAAGATAGAAAAGAGAGATCAATGCCTTAGAATTTAGCCTCTTCGAGGGGGCAACCTCCTTTACACTAGATAAATGAACAATTCTTGGACGATACAAATGACAAGACCTCCTTTCTATAAATAAGAGTTTAAGGGGTCATATTATAAACAGAGCCAACATAACAATAATAATGTAAGGGCACAATAATAACAATAGTGGGCTTCTATGGGGCACAAAAGTAACAATATGGGGACTACATGGGTACAACAATATAATAATGGGGTTGTCCTAATAATAATAAGGGGTTACACTAGTAGTATAGGGGCCTAACATCCAACCTCTTTGCGACATAACCATCCCCCGATCTATCATTGTCCCAAGTTGGAATAATCATAGAAGGGCATATTCACAAATTGTAATAAAAAATAATATCTTTGATCCAATCTACCCAACGAGTGTGGTTCATCGTCAGCACAAGTTGAAGAACCAGATCATAGCAACATGTTAAATAGAGAGATCAAGTCCTCAAATGGTTAAATTTGACTAGGAAATAGCTATATTTGACTATACAACTAGGCTGTACCAATGGCTACTAAGCAAGGCTAAGTTTGACTGGGGCCTTTTAATTAAAATTAAATCGATCAATAGTTAGTTAGTTAATTTAAGGGAAAGTATGTTACATTTAATTAAATATAAAATAATAAGAAATATTTTTTTATTAAGATAACTGTTTAAATTAGTTAATATAAAGAACCGCAAAACAACTAAGGGAATTTCACGATATAGTGGGAATAATGATAATAATTTATAACTACTTAATCATAAATAAAATATAATATATGTTGGTGGTGTTGTGTGTGTGTGTGAGTGGTGTGTGGTTGGTGTTGTGTGTACAATATATATATAATATATATATATTATAATATATAATTATTATATTATATATGTCAAGTTCAATAAGTAATAAGGTAAAAATTACTCACTGGGCATAAAATAATTAAAAATGTTAGCTTGGTTTGTTATAATTATTACCTTAAGGTAGAGCAATAATCTATTAATAGGCTTTTTAGTTAAAACTAGGTAAGTAAATAGTTCGTTAATTTATTTTGGGGGTTAGTATGTTATATTTATTACCCTAAAAAGTAAAAGTTTGAATTTAATTAACAAGAACCATAATCTTATTAATAGATCCATTTAATATTATTAAAGCATTAAATTTATATGAAATAAGAAAAAATAGATAACCTAATAAATTAGTTAAATAATTACCTCATACTAATTATCAACATAATTTGATTTTTAACCTAATAAAATTAATATGGTAATTCAATTAGAAAGAATATAGAATTTACCATAGGTTAGTTAATCCAATATTAATTTTATTTAATTATATCCAAAGGGTTCGAAAGGCAAACATACTATTGGAATTCCTTCATCAATGAGAAGGAGCAGACAATTCTAGCTTCAATACCTTACTATGTCAATTAAAAGGAATTCGAACATTAAAATAAAACCCAGAAAATGTAAAAAAGAGGGGTGGGGGGGAGGGCAAAGATGAGAAGGGAAAAAGGAAACAGATGGTCTTGAAGATGAGGGGAAAAACAAAGAAGACCATATAGAAGAACCACCCAAGGGGTCAGGATGGGAACGGGGTAGCTAAGATGAAAGGGCAAGAGTCCAACATCTATTCATCTTCCAGTCAGCATCCCTATTGAGATTCTTCGCCTTTTTTCAGTTTTAATGGCCTCCCTAAATTTTCGGTGATGAAGGGGAGAAATCTTGGCAATGAACTGAGCCTCCTCAATGCAAATGTGATGCCTTGTTTTTTCCGCGTGCTCTGCCAAGTTGGAAGACCGGGTCCTCCTATGCTCAATGTCAACTGAGTGTTCATGAATCCTTTGATTAACAGAATGCCCCATCTCACAAGCATAGGGGGTCCCACAAGAGCAAGGAATAACATAGACACCTTTCATGTCCTTGGGGTCAATAGGGTCTTTTACATATCTAAGGGACCTATGGATGTTGTTAAGGGGTCTAAAGGTAGATGGAACATTATGCTTTCTAAGGATCCTCACAATCTTATCCATGGTACCTTTCCGGACCTCCCACATACCTCGTCTAGACCAATCGTATAGTTCAGATTGTCTACAATGACAAGAGACACAAGTCCCAGAATCTCCGATGCAGTCAAGTTATCCCAGAGGATAGCTCGATCTCTGTATGGGGTATATACATTTCAAATATTTATGCGACCCTTTAAACCATGGATATGACCAGCAAGGAAGATACCATAAAAACATGAAAAAGCCTTTAATTTAACCCATCGATGGTCCCATATAGCCACCAGTCCCCCCGAGGGACCAACAACATCAGTGGAAGACATATTCCAATCAGGAAGCATCTTCTTGAAATAATCTATCACTTGTGGAACTGCATGCATAGTTTCCTGTGTAAGGATGATATATGGACAAAGAGAAAGGAATAGCTACTTGAGGGCTAGATATTTAGGTGTAGCCCCAAGACCCCAGATATTCAATGAAAGGATGAAAGTCATGTTAACTCAGGTACAAGATTTCGTGCTCCAAGGGCCCGAGGAGAGGTAGTAGCAGTGATATGAACATCAATAAGAGCATGCACATCAGAAGGACTAAAGGGGAGAGGCCGAGGGCATCCTCTAAAATTCCTGCTATCTCAGTTGTGCTTTCGATGAATAGTGATATTTCTCATCGAAGAAGGGCTGATGCGGAGGGGGGCAATGAGCCAAGTTGCTTGTGGATAGTGAGAATTCGAAGATTCAGAGTCTTCTTCTGGAGGAGAAAGTCAAGATCACTATCCACATAATCGGTAGGGGAATAAAGGGGAAAAATAGGTGACATAGGATGGGACCTAGACCCCGGGATGGATGTGAGACATGTGAAGGTGATGGCATAGGGACATACATAATATGCGAGGAGGAGGGTGCATCATATGACATAGGATGGTGAGGTGCATAACTCGGTTATGGTGGGTCGATGCAAGGATGGGGTGTAATCCTATCCAGCAGGGGTGGTGAGGTGGCATTAGCTGAAGGAACAATCGACCCCTCAGAAGTCCTGGGGGATGAAGGAACATTGTTAGGGGCATAATCATTTAGAATCGTAGACTGATAAATAGTGGAATTTACAGGATATGAGAAAGTCGGAGTACTTGATGACCATTGTGTTTTGCGCCTATGATTAGTCACCCCAATCCTGTTATGAGGAATCTCAAAATTTTCGTCATCCTTCTCCGATGCACCATATCAATGCCACCGATGTGCCATATGCCTGCCACCTAGTCAACAAGGACACTATGCCAATAGATTTCCATTATGATGGCAATTTAGACACTGGAAAGGAACACCCCAAAAATATAGTGGCTGGACTAGATGGGTGTCCCCCCATTATAATTCAATATGGTCTGGAAACCCGCCTCTATACTCCTTTTCAATTGGAATCCATGCAAATCACTTATCCTGTGCACCCAAAAATTGCGGGTCAACATAAACAAAATTCCCAATAACATTTCCAATGTCCATAAAAACTTGTCGCATTTAGAATTTAATGGGAAATCCCAGAAAATTTACTTAAATCAATTTGTTTTGTGGAGTTTCCTTCAAAGGATTAAATCCAATATACCAAGAATGCAAAGCCAGAAAACTCCTCCCTTCAATCCAAGGAATACCATTGATTTTGATCAAGCCCTCTTGGCTCAGAAAATAGAAGTTGTACCATCCACTTAACAATCTCACCACCGTAGGCATGTAGCTCAACAATCACTTCCATTTAGAATCAACCTAGTGCCTCATATCATATTCACTCAGATCACCGAAATGCCACTTAACAACAAGCGCCCACTTCTACAGGCTGGTAACTCGGTCGATCAACACATTGTGACCAAAAACTAGTGCACTCACTGGGGTGGTAATTTTTATGGATCACTGTTGACACTGGGATCGTCATCCGTTTTCCACGTGATATACCCCATGCAAACCAGGAGCTGCATGTACACCATCTGGCATGTGCATCAGGTATTGACTTGAATGCCAAATGTCTTGGTTGTTTGGGCCCCCCATCTACTCCGGCTTTTCTAACCTATAATTTGATTCAGCATCCAGCGTAACACGGATGAATGCCTCATTTGTTGATGTGTCTGACTCCAACAAGTCCATAATCATAGAGCAAGATACGCACTAGTGATACGAAATGATGAGGAAAATAATTGAAAGGTCGTCTTAATAATTGGTCAGGGAGGTAGGTCATAACTAAGAGAAACCATCAAGAAATATCTGCTAGGAATATCTAGGGATTTGTAGAACACTGGTCATGAAGTACAAGACCGATGGAGCATAACACCCACATATCGCCAAAAGGGAGGAACTGTCGTCGGATATCAATCCAAAAGGGGAAAGTACCAAAAGTATGGGAATAAAAAAACAATTCCCGATCAAGGGCATGTGAACGATAATCCCAATCCAAATAGTTAGTAGACGAATGTTAGAGAACTATAATGAGATGTAGAACCAAGTCATCTCAATGAGAAGTTTCCATATCACCACCACTTGAAAAATAAAAAACCCCCAGAAATATAGTCCCTTGACACTTGAAAAAGGAACCACCTGAGTTTTGGATCTTGAGTAGAGCACAACCAGAGATACAACATCCAAAGAAATCCACTAATGAAGGGAAATATCTATGTGCCCTAGACAAGTACACCACCTATTGCAAACCCAAAAACCAAATGCCTTGCAAGGCCTATAAATGATGAAATAATTTACCCACTGATTCCAAAGAGGAAGAAAACGATTGGGACGCAGGCAAGATCCCTCCCCATGGGAAAATTGTGGACAAAAAAGATTAAGGATCTTAGCCCAGAGAGGCATTATAGCACCTAAGAGGGGGAGGGATGTGAGTTTGAAATATACAATATAGAATATATATCGCAATACAAAAAATCATCAAAATATTAAATATTTCTGAATGGAGATGAAAGAGAAGTTCATTTAGGTGCAAAGAGGGCATGCTAGATGTCACCTTGTTATAGATCCATTTGGGCACATCAAATCCTAACATTCATATCAATGATTTAGTACTCATCAAACCCTAAAATCAGTTGTTTCATGCCCTAAACAAGTCAACCCTTTGAATGCCTCCTTCCTAGACAGTTTCATGGCTTGAAGACATCTAGAAATTGCCTCTAGAGGGACTAGCACAAGTAAGCCCTTTTGAAGGTGCGCTGCAGAGTAGCTAAGTCCACTGCTAGGGTGCTCTGCAGAGCACTTAGGGTTCCTTTCACATGCGTTGGGCGAAAATGAGTGAGATTCACATAAGATTTGGGGAATATTCTTATCTTGTGGAGTCATCTAGAAGTTTCCCTATCTTATCAACTCCTATGAGCTCGAAAATGGATGAGGAGTGATTTAAGGATCATCCTATCCTCTCATCCCTTCCTCCATGGAACTAATTCTAAGTATGAAAGGCCATTGAATGTCACCATTAATGACAAAACCAAGTATAAAAGGCCATTGAATGTCACCAATAATGATAAAACCTCCTTCATCCTCCTATAAATTGACCACTCATCTAAGTGATCAGGGGCTAGCTAGATTATGTTGAATTGTAAGGAGATAATGCTACTATGAGACTTGACTTTGGAGCAGATGATGTTATGCCACAAGCTTGTCTTGATTTTGATGTGATGTGGATGGGATCCAAGCTGGAGGATGACTTTCAATTAGATATTGATGGTTGTAGTTCCTTTTTTTATCTAATAAAGTGTTTGAACCTTTTTCCATATGTTGTGTTCTTTCATAATGCTTATATGTATGAATTTCTTATTATTCCTTTCATTTATATTCAATATATCGTATGCTTTGACCGGTTTTCATCTTCTGTTGTGTTAAAAGGGTACTTTTCAAGCGGTTTAGGTACGGGAAGGAGCGACGGAATCGATACAAGGGAGACGAGAGGAAAGCGGAACTACAGGTAGGCCTTCTATCCTATCTTCTTATATATTGCTTATAAGGAAAGTCTAAAACACTTTAAACTGTTGTTCTAGGCACAACTACTTGTCTAGTGAATTAGTGTTTATCCATAGATGCTAAATTCTCCAAAAGAAATTGGCAACTCCATTGGGGATTGAACCCAAAACCTTTTGCCTAGATTATCCCTCTTTTGTTTTCTTATGTTACTTTGATTAAAATAAAATTAATTGACCATAGATAACATCCTCCATGCTCACTCCTTAGTTGATATTAGGTTGAAACATATGGTGACAAATTTGAAGTCCACTGATCAAGGAATTCCTTTTGATGGGAATCCTAGTCCTTTTCCTCCTTTTGGAAATATTGATGCTCCATATATGGCTACATTATCCCTTTCGGGATTTACCATTGCCTTGCCAGTATGGTTGTTTTCAACCTCCTTGGTTCAAATCTCGTGATTTCTCCGCAATCAAGTACACCTCCAAGTGGACAAAACCAACCTCCAGTTGATCTTAAAGTTGACCCTTTGCCTTCTTCCTCGGTTGTTTATTCCTCCCCTTTTTCCTCTTCACCTGGTGATAGTATTGGTACTAGTAACCAGGTGGCTAAGAAGAAGAAGAAAGGGAAGAAGAATAAGAGGAAGCAAATTTAGCAGAGGGAAACCAAGCACCCATTACTTTGAATGAAACATCTGATGAAAAACTGTTCGTCAACACTCACAAAGTTTGATATCCATGCAAACTTTGTGTGGGAGAGCATCTTCATCGAAATTGTCCTGATATTCCTCAGATCTTAGAAGAATGGTTTTCCCATTCACATCCTCCTATGTCATCAACTTCAAGAGATCACGCTGGTGACACACCATCAACTAGTGATAGTAAAGTTCATGGAACCAAGGGTAAAGTTCAGTTTCCCTATAGGTTATGTGAAGGGAATCACCCCATTCACCTTTGTCCCTATCTAGATGAAGCCAAAAGAGTGTTGGATACTTGTCCTACTTCACCACAACAACTTCCATATGGTTACAGGAAACTCTCCCTAAATCGATCAGTAGTTAATGAATTAACTAAGAAAAATCAATCGGCAGTCAAACCCACTCTCTCTGAAAGTGAATCCTATGAGTCTATATCTGACCCAAATCAACAGGTCAAGGAAATAGTTGACCCAGTTTCACCTTCAGTTAATCGTACCTTTCCTGAAGAGAGTGAATATGATACCACTCAAGTTCTTTTTGTTTCTTCAGGTTCTAATGAGCTTGGGGGAAGTCGTCCTATTCCATCAAGACAGGAGGAAAATCCTCCCGCTCTCATAACTTAAGGGCTTAATTCTCCCATTCTTATGGTACCCCCTCCAAGTAGTCTAGTCACTTCCTTTCATTGGAATCAATTTCTAGGATTGCGTCTTCCTTCTTATGTGCCTTTTCAGATCATAGTACAAGTTTGTAATATGATTGTATCTGGCACTATTATAGACAAAGGCACATCTGTGAGTATCCTTTCCTCAACTAGGGGAAATTTTAAGAACCCCCACTAAATTTATATGTATAATAAATGGGCGAATCTCCATGGTATATAGGAAAAATGGAAGGT
>APFE030518026.1:0-10526 GCA_000404065.3 Pinus taeda | reverse complement strand
TTCCATATAGCAACAAAAATGACCCCATTTATGGCACTTTATGGGTATCAACCACCATCCATGACATCATATTTAATAGAAAATTCTAAGGTTCATGCAGTGGAACATCACATCGAACATCAACAACAAGTCCTCCAACTCTTAAAGTCATAGAATAGAATGAAACAACAGGTAGATCAACAATGTAACGAAAGAAGTTTTGATGTAGGTGATTGGGTATTCCTATGGCGACAACCATATAAGCAAATGTCCCTCAAGCAAGCTAAGAAGAATAATGAATTATCACTAAAGTATTATGGTCCGTACAAGGTGTTGCAAAAGATTGGTACTATGGCATACAAATTGGAGCTTCCTACAGTGTCTCGATTGCACCCAGTTTTCCATGTTTCATGTTTAAATAAGGTTATAGGCGACAAGCTCCCATTTCAAACAATATTGCCAAAACCTAACGAAGAAGGAAAAAATATATTGAAACTGAAAGCAATCACGGAAACAAAAACTCGACAGCAATGAAATCGATCAATTTCGGAATATCTTATCAAGTGGAAGAACTTATCCGCTGAAAATTCCATATGGGAGGATGATAATTTTATACAGAAGTATCCAAAACTACTCAAGCATTGAGGACGACATTTTTTTGAAGGAGGGGCATGTTGAGTCCCTATAATACTAGTGATTACCCCATTACTATTGTAGTTGTACCCCTTGTTACTATTGTTGTGCCCCTATTGCCCCCATATTGTTATTATTGTGCCCCATAGTATCCTTCTATTGTTATTTTTATGGCTTTATATTATTATTGTTAGGTCCGTTGAGTTATATTGTGACTCCTTAAACTCCTATATATAGAAAAGAGGTTTTGTCATTTGAATCATCCAAGAATTGTTCATTTATGTAATGTAAAAAAGGTTGTCCCCTCGAAGAGGCTGAATTCTAAAGCGTTCAACTATCTTTTCTATCTTTTTGTGAATTGGTTTCATAACAATTTATAAGAAAATTATTCATTTTTTTAAATGTTAAATTATTTTCACAATTATCATGCAATATATATTTTCTTTTAACTCTTTATTAAAATACAATAAATATAATATCCCCTCTAAAAACGAAAAACACCCATTTTCATTTCACAACTTTGCTATTTTTCCACAACTTTTATTTCACAACTTTACACTTTACAACTCTACCATAAATATAAATAAGTCCCCTTAACTAACATTTTGAAACTCATCTTTCATCCTTTCTACCACATTCTACCACATTTTGAAATTCATCTTCAATCATTTCTACACACGTTACTCCACTTATCTAAAATTTGCCTCTGATATATGATCATTTCTACCACATTTTGAAACTCATTTTCGATCCTTTCTACACATGTGACTCCACTTGCCTAAAATTTGCCTCTGATATATGATCCTTTCTACCACATTTTGAAACTCATCTTCAATCCCTTCTACCACACTCCACTTATCTAAAATTTAAGTCATCTTTGATCATTTCTACCACTCTTTCCAAAGGACTATAAAAGCAAAACCAAACATTCATGATTGCAAACTTTAAACATTCATGATTGCAAACTTTAAAAGCTAGATGCTCAAATCCACCGTATCTAAAATTAACCTTGAAATTTACTTTTACAAGTCATCTTACACCCTTTCCAAAAATCTATAAAAGAAACCCCAATCATCTATTAAAAACACTAAAAGGTAAATCATCTTTAATCCTTTCTTAACATACTCGATGCATCCATTAACAAATAAAAATAAAATGAAAATGTAAATGCGCATAAAATAAAAACTATTCTTCCATTGAAAATCATTGAACATCTAGAGCCTGCACAGAAGTTAAAAAAGGTTCCGCAAATATGTTCTGACATTTTGGTTATCTTAAAGGTTCCGCAAATATGTTCTGACATTTTGGTTATCTTTCAAAATAGTTTATTATATCAAAATAAAAATAAAATGAAAATGATTGAACATCTAGCCTTGCAGAGCGAAAAGAATCTAACGAGTTGAAAGTTCCGCAAATATGTACTTACACTTTGGTTTTGTTCTGTTAGAATCGTTTATTATATTACAATTTTTGCAAATATTAAAATAAAAATAAAATGAAAACGATTGAATATCTAGCCGACACATCAAGAGGAATCTAATAAGTTAAAGGTTCCGTAAACATGTACTAGCATTTTGGTTCTTGTTATCTTTCAAAATCGTTTATTATTTTGCAATTTACCCAAATATTGCTCCGACGAGGGTCCTACGGGATTTAGCAGGGACAATTGCTGAATATCTGATCAACACAGAGCTAGGATGCTAATCAACAAATAAACATTTTCATAATTAAAAGAAAATGTTCAATAAGTTCAACCACCGAGTTGCTACAGGAAGAAAAGACGAAATATTCAGTGAGAAAGTGGCCTCGACATGGAGTCATGTGGAAGTGATCATTGTGATCCTTGTAACTCAGAAATACAACACAATACATGCTCCATGGGAATCCGCATACAAATTGGCATGAAGATTGACAAGGGCACAAGCCAGCCTGCCCAATGTTGTAAAATAAGGCTAAATTATATTTGTACAATTTTAATTGAAAAAGGATTCAAACTTAACCTTTTTAAACAGATTCAAACAGCACCATGTGCAAATGACACAAACCCTGAGATAAATAAATGTTGGACTCCAAGTAATTGTCTTAACCTATTGTAATATACAAAATGTGACTAATGAAGTCATCTGTTTCCAAACAATTCAGAGTATTAATTTTATGGAGGGTAAAGAAGTTCAGAATTTAACCACAGAACACCACCAGACTATCAGAAACAGAAGCCAGATCTGCAAGTAGTGAAAACATTCACAGGATAGATAAATGTCCAAACTTGCACAGCAAGCCACGTATAAAATATACACCAGAAGGATATTATTCAAACAGGTACAAAGCATTAAAAAAATATTAGAAGAAACGTTAAAAGACTAAATACAAGCAAACAGTAATGACTGGCTAAAAAACCTTAGCCTCCAAATGCCACACGGCCAAGTGAAAATGCTGCTCCACCTAACAAATTCACGTCAATAACCTATAAAAACAGACGATTGTACACACACGCCTCAGAGTGTACCCTAATACCATTTAGCGGGCAATGGGTAGGCCTGAATCTGAGGCCTGCCAATACAAATGAATATATATGTTTAGGCTAAATAATACTCTCGATTTGTTTGCATCTTCTAATGCCATTAGGTACAACATGTAACCCCATGAGAACTAAACAAATTATTCATATACTGTATTTGAATCGGGATGAAATATATGCAAACATTTGGACCAATGCCTTGAATGGAACAAATGATTGCACACTGCAAAATCTTGTATGATTTCCACCCCTGCTTGAATTCAGATCGAATTTCACCTCAAGACTTCCCAAAAGGCGCAAAATTCAGAATAACTCTACTTGGGGAATCGCCTAGGTGCAATCATTAATACAAAAATCTCATGGTCCTCGCAACAGGAAAGTAGCAGCAAGTTGTCCAGCCCATTTATATTTTCATTCCAAGGAAAAAAAACTCCATGTCTCCACCATGATTCTAACCAAATGGGTTACCACCAACTGAAGGGAGTGAACTTTGAGAAGACAGCCGAGAAGCTCCAAGATTGAAGAAGAGGTCATCGCTGGGAAATGAACCAGACGGAAAACTACTAATTGGAGGTGTTGCCCCAGATTGCCTGTAAAAATTATGAATATTTGAGGTCACCTTTTATGAACAAAAAACATTATAACCAGATGAGATACGTGATAAATTTGAAACGCTTCACCAAAAACTTGAAAATCATCCTAACATGAGATCTCATTCCACCAGGCCTTGAAGGAAAGACTTACGCTTTTGGCAAAAAAGCATTTGACACCTGCTGGCCCATGTATAATCCTGCAAAATAACAACATAGTCAGCCGATGTTAAAAATATCCGGCCAAATAGAAAGTTCAAACTTCAAACTCAATCTGCATGATCCCAACATGCACAAAACTATACTCCTCTAACCTGGACTTCTCATCATCCAACTTCTACAAAGGCAAATAGAGGATTTTAAGGAGCAAAACCATTGTCTCAATGCAGAATATTTTTTGCTTTCAAGTTTCTAGTGCAAGAAGCCTGGATAATACAAGCAGCTAGGACAAACTAGATAAGGAATTTGTCAACCATAATGATATTGTGTTTTATTCAAAGGACTAACTAAAGCACATAGCGTGACCATGCACTGACATGCATTGTATGTTGTCAAAGCCCCAAAATTTCATTCGTGATGATTGCCAACTCTGAACGCACTATATCCAGCCTTGTCGAAGTTGGCCAAAGTTGGCCAATGACAAATCTTTGGATCTACAGAATTTCCTCTATGAGTTCTATAAGGCCACTTGGGTTACAGGGCTCGGCCTCTTGCAAGTTAACAAAAAAACCATCACAAAGCATTATCTCGAGGCAGAATATTTTTGCTTTCAAGATTCTAGTAAAAGCCTGGATAATACAAGCAGCCAGGACAAACTAGATAAGGAATTTGTCAACCATTATAATATTGTGTTTTATTCAAAGGACTAACTAAAGCACATAGCGTGTCCATGCACTGACATGCATTGTATGTTGTCAAAGCCCCAAGATTTCATGCGTGATGATTGCCAACTTTGAACGCACTATATCCAGCCTTGTCGAAGTTGGCCAACGACAAGACTTTGAGAAAATTTCCTATTTTAGTTCTATAAGGCCATTTTGGATTACAGGGCTCGGCCTCTTCCAAGTTAACAAAAAAAACCATCACAAAGCATTCTCTCAAGGGAGTTAATTAACATAGGCAATATCAAATTCACCCATGAGCTCGACTCCAATTGAAGACCAACTGTTATTTCTAATGTCTCCTACAAGATCCTAGCCACAGCATTGACCTTATATGACAGACACTTATTCACCCAAATCATTAGGCCAGAACAGAAAAGATTAATCCACAGTCGATAAATCATTCACAATATTATTATTGTCTAGGAATGGGCTAGAGTCATCAACCAAAACTATATTTTATTGAAAGCGACTTCAAAAAGGCCTATACAACCATGTGAAATGGCCATTCATTTCGGCCATGCTATAAGCATCATACTTTGGCCCATATTTCCTGATAACAGTGGAGACCCTTTTTGTCAATGCCCTCACATGCCTGACAGTTGACAAATTCAAACCTTTGACAGCAAAGGTCTTGAAAGGTCTTAGAACAAATGATGAAGCAGGTAAGGTCCCACAACCTGCTCTTGTGTTGGCTTGATTGAGTCGGCACTGACTAGTTGACCCTTTGAAGTGCCATAAAATGTTAATCTTATGTGGTTAATCTTCACCATAGTAGTAAACCTTAGTACAATAAAGCAAAAATTGGTTGGTTAAGGTTACAAGAAACATATTAATTAGTTGGATGGAACCAATATGAGACTAGAATGTAGGGCATGTTTCTTCATTTCTAGTCGACCTTTAGGAAATATGACATTATTGATACATTCACTCACCAGCTTAATATGTCGTGGTGGCATAGGCAAACGGCTATCTATAGAATGCAAGGTCAGCAAAGCGAAAGATCATAGGCATCCCATTTCTTGAACCAAATGAAAGGTAGATTACAAATGGGCATTTTGTTGGACTATTTTCTTACCATTAAGGAGGATCACAAGTCATTCAAAATCCCCAGTTGTGCCTGCCCCCACTGGAAATTTTTTATTAATGTTCTCAGCAGTGCTTTCATGTTTATATATTGCGCTACTCCGTTTCACGGTTTTAGGCTATAGATTTTATCTATCAAAGCATAGTTTGAATCTACTTTAGACTCCCATTACCATTGCACTACTCCGTTTCATGGTTTTGGGCCCCAGATCTTATCTATCAAAGAATAGTTTGAATCTACTTTAGACTCCCAATTAACTATGTGAAGGCCGCTTTCCTTTAAAATTGGCCTAGAGAAATGCTATGAGAGTCTCTTTTGCATGCCTATAGGTGGTGGTTGAAGTCAGGAATAAAGTAGATATTCAATTTTTAGCAGCAAAAGACATCGATTAGGAGATCCATATATAATTCTTTTTTAATAGTCTCTAAGGTACCCATTATCAAAGCTGCTTGGTAAGCTTGATAGGTAAATGGGATTTTGAATAATTTGAATATTTGGTCTAGTTGTATCGAAGATCACCGAAAATTTGTCAAACCAAGTTTAGGGGCTCCCTGCAAATTTTCCTAAAGCACATAGTTTTAGTTCATTGAGTATAGGAATTTGAGGTTGTCAAAAATATTGCCAAGATAAGATAATTTTATTAATGTCCAACAATTGACCACAAATAGGTGAAAGGCAATGCAAGTTGATGCGCAACGTTGCTCCTATAAAAATCATATTCAAGTATAAAGCAGTGTAATGAGGACCGAACAGGACCGGCCAGTGCAGGTTTTGAGGCAAAAACTGGTTCGAACCAGTGACTTGAACCGTTTTTGTCCGATTCAGTACAATAAGGCCATGTAGAACACAGCAAGTGGGGCTTTTTTTGCTTTTTTTTCTTTTAATGTTTGTCTTAGTTGGGCAATAGCCCCGAATAGGTTACTTAATATTCAAGCATATGGCCCTACTATTGCTATGCATTTCATGGTAATGTTAAATTCTTAAAGTAAAAGAATGAAAATGAAAGATAAAGGAGAATGTTAGTTAAATTTTCATCATTTTACTTAAATTTTTAACATTACCATGAAATGACTCAGGATGTTTGTAAGTGGTTTTGACCTCATTGGATTTCACATGGAAAAAGTATAATTTTAGATCTCATTCAAAATCCAGTAGACTCTTTTCCAAGATTTTAGGATTGGGGGGATTGCAATGCTACATTGGATTTTCTCATGTACGAGGGTATGGAACTAGTATTTAATCAAGAGCACCACGCCCTCTATGTACCTTGATGTTAGAGGCATTGGTTGTTGAACTCCTCTATCATGAGCCTACTAAAAAAAATACTCATCACTCAAACAAAATCTTGACTTCACATGCTATGATTTTTGTCTCTTATTTTAATACTTAGAAGGTGATATTGATGAGGGAGATCCCAATATAGACAATGATATGTAGGTATTTATTGTAGCATAGTTTTTTTTAGATGCTAGAGGCCATGTGGAGCTTGTTTGCTGATGTATTTTTGGTTTAGAAATTGATTGCACTCAGTGCTATAAATGGGAACTTTTGCTTATTTGTGTCTAAATGGTTTGGATTCATATGGATGCACATGAATATATATGGTTTTCTTTAAAATTTGAATATTTTATGTGTTCTAGGTTGACCGGTTTTTTGGTCCAGTTGTTTTACCAGTTTTTGTACGATTCTGACCGGTTCCAGGTCTAGGGGTTCTACCGGTTCAATGACTGGTCCAGCTCTGATAACTATGATTGGGACTTGTGTTTCCAGACATAAGATGGGGAAGGCATGGGGATAAATGATGTCCATAACCAAGGGACAGATTTGCCTGGCAAATGAATCATAATTTACTTTTAAGAGATACAAGGCTTTGAAAATCCCCGAGGAACAATGTTCGCTTAGAGGTTCTCCCTTTGGAAGAAGAGTCGAAATGGCATTAACCTTCAAGATATGTTAATCATTCCAGCTCCTAAGATGATTAAGGAATCATTTCAGAACACATTTTTTGGTAGACTTAGGTTCAACCTCTTTAGAATGAGCATTTGTTATCACAATCTCCTAGTTTCCCTAATAATGTCAACCCCCCCCCCCCTCTCAACACAGGTAGATAATCCTTGGTTACCAATCTTGAGGTTATTCAAGTTAGGCACCAAGATGATTCAAGAATTTTTTTCCTTGGAACACAAGGATTCGATATCATAAGAACAATTAAGGAAATTTTGAAATTGAAGGACTTGTACAATTTTACTGTTGATAAAAATGAATGCCTCATTGCAAACTCTATCCCATTTAAGTATTAAAACCCAACATAAGAGTGGAAGCACAAGAACAATGATTGTATCAATCATTCTTCTAGAACAACTCTTCTAAACACAGTTTCATCCATGCATGTTAATGGCTAAGCCATAGGCTCCCTATCAACATTAGGCTTAATAGAACATAGACATTGCCTAAGTTACCAACCTGGTTGGTTAGAGTTTGAGAGCCTTTTGAAACCTAAAAACACCTTTTCTCAATCCCTTATTTATGGTACACTAGGCATTGGTCAACATCTTTCCTAATTAGTGTACCTAGAAAACCAAAAAAACTAAGTAGGCCTACTATGCCTAGGAATTTGATACCTTTCCAACACCATTCTACTAATTTCCTCTCTTCCCTAGGTAGCACTAACTATCAGCCACAATAACAAGAGGTAGCCTCACAAGATTCAGTGAGAATGTGTCTCGTGACCTAGGCAAAAAGGATCAAGCCAATTAAGCAATGATCCAGGTGGATATTGGTGGCCACCTGCCAAGTCCACTTGTACCCCCACCATTGTTTCTCTCAGCATTTTCAGTTTCCTTAATTGTAGCACAACTTACTATTTTTAGCAGTTTTTCGGGTGCTGAACTTCCGGAGCCGTTTTGAGGCCCTAAATGACGTTTTTTGGGAAATCAAGGGGCAACATGGGTCCATGGACTGATATTGCCCTTCCCAAAGTGGTAGTGCTCGGATAGATCTTTCTAACGAGCTATTGTACGCATCAAACGGAAATCGTATGCCAAAGTTACGACCCCGGGAAGTTGATGTACCAATTTACCCAAACGGGGCCCACGGTTTGGCATTTCATCTTCTAGGGTTAGGTTTTGGAATGTTAAGGGTTTTCCATTGTTTCTCAACAATAAATAGGCCTTCGAGCTTCTCATTGTAACACAGTTTAGAGGCATGTAACCACCACATCTCTTCTTAGAGATAAGCTACCATCGCCCTAGCTGGTTTATTTCCATTACTGTTTGTAAGCATATTTCAGTATTTTACATCAATAAAATGAAGTATTATTTCCGCTGCATATGTGTTTATGGTTATCTTTGTAATGTGTTGCATTCCTGTTTAAGTCTGGATCAGTGGTATCAGAGCGGTCTGCTTTTTCTCTGTTTTTCTTTGCATGTCCTTAACGAGGTCGGGATATAAGGAGTTAGGACTTGAACTGGTCGAACCTTTGCAAGACCAACTTCGCAAATCTCGACGGCTTCCCATGGCGGATGAGAACAAAGACGAGGGGGCAGGAGATCCTATCAAAATCTTGCTCGAAGAAGCCCTCGAGCAACAACAGAACACGATAATGGACAGCTTTGCCCAGATCCTTCAGCGGCTACCCAGAAGCGACGCATCGGCTTCTAGCAGCTACTCTGGAAACGCCACGCCCTTTAAGGTACAAGTTAATTTTGAAATCCCCATATTCGAGGGTTAGACAGACGCAGATGCCGTAGATAAATGGTTAAATCTACTAGAGGTTTATGTTTCTGTTCATGAATTTTCGAGTCGGGAAAAGATTGTTTTCGCTCTTCTCAAAGCAACCCCCCACGTCAAGGACTGGTGGGAAACCTACTGCGAGCAAAAGAATGAAAATATCAGCTCACTATTTTCAACCGCACCCACCTGGAATCCATTCCGGGATGCCATCAAGGAGCAATACTACCTTGTCGGAAGCTATGAGGATGAATACATAAAGTAGACCACGCTGCGGCAGAGAAGGGACCAAGACGTGCCAGAGTTCACCAATCTTTTCCATACCCTTGGCACAAAGTTGGGTATCAAGGATTCGAAGCAGCATTTGATACTCAAATATCGTGGCTGCCTGCACAAGTACATCCAAGAAGAAATAGAATTCCTGAACATCTCCTCGCTCGACACAACATACCGATATGCCGTCAAGGTGGAGCAGAAGTTTAAACAAAAGAAGCGAGACTTTGGATTTGCAAATCCGAAGCAAGGTAAAGGTGCCCCTAAACCACAGAACAAAGGACAAAGCCAGGGCGAAGCAGCCCAAGATAACCTGCCAAAGCTGCAAGCAAAGAACAGCGTCGCGAAGCCGAAAAAGGACACCGGAAAATGGTGTGAGTTCCATAAGAGCTCCACTCACAACACAAGTGAGTGTCGACCAAGCAGTCACTGGTGGCTGAGCTAAAGGTTTCAGAATCAGATGCATGTTCCAACTCTGAGTTAGAACACGACAAGGGGAATGACAAAGGGAAGCATATCATTGATGTGGATCCCAATGCCACTGTTGCTACCACCAAGATCCAGAAAAATAAACCCGAAGATCCAGAGGAGAAACGTCTCTTCCACTCCCAAATGTGGGTAAAAGGCTCCCCACTACAGTTCATTGGCCAATAGCGGGAGCCAAAAGAACCTCATTTCGACAGAAGTCATGAAGCGGTTGGGCTTACCGACCACAACACATCCACAACCGTACACCATCGGGTGGCTTCACCAAGGATGGGATCTTCGCGTGAGCCAGTAGTGTCGCCTTCCATACAACATCAAGCCCTTCATGGATGAGGTATTATGTGACATTG
>APFE030518011.1:0-13087 GCA_000404065.3 Pinus taeda | reverse complement strand
AGGACTTTAGCCAGGGGCATATTCAAAAATTCATTTATCTTCAACCCGAAGAAACAAGTGGTGTGCAACCTATCACCAGAAAGGTCTTTAAATGGGCCATCTATTTATGTAGTATATCATTCCATCTAAGATTGCCCTTGACATCTATTACAACTTTTTTAAACAATCTCCCTATTTTTTATTGATGGAAACACTTCATTATCAGCTTCTGCTAACAACTTCTCCTTCGTTAGAAGCTTCTGCTAACACTTGGTATCAGAGTAGTTCCTTCGTTGGAAGCTTAACAACTTGAAGGAAAATTCATAGCATTCAGAGTTGATTGGTGGAGCCTGCACTTGAAGATAAGATGGTTGTTGATCCCAAAGAAGATGTTAAATTCCTCAAAGACAAAAAGTTTAAATTGGAATCGGACAAGGATTTTATCAAAGGCAATTATAGTAGTGTTTGTGTCGAAAATGAAAAACTGAAGAAGGAGAAGGAGAAGTACTACGATAACTAGAGATGGTCCATAGTTGAAATCATCCAGGTTCAAGATCAAATTAATAAACTGTAATATTCCTAATTAGCCATGGCTAATTGGAATATTCAATTTCGCTCAATTTTGCCTTCTATAGCTATTTATAAATAAAAAGGTGAGGAAAGGGGGGACATAACTCACTTTTAGAATAAAGTCACTCCCTAGTAGCACAACGTTGTAACTTAAAAGGGGAGCCAAGGGGCCAAAGGACCACATAGAGAAAGGGGCCCACGTAGACACTTGGAGGGACTGCACAGATGGAGAGGAGCACGTGGCAAGAGAGAGGCTATGTTGGAGGAGGTGGGCCTTAGGGTTTGAAAGAGGCCAACGCGATATAGGAGAGAGGAGCCTCCTCATTTTGGCATTCAATTATGTGCATTTGAGCTAGTCACTTTGACTTAAAGCACACTAGCTGTTGAGTCTGTCTGCAGCACTGTTTAGTGCATCGAGTGTCTCCGTTCGAAGATCTCACCCTTAGCCACGGGGGACTTTGAGTGCCTACTCGGGCAAGGTAGTTTCCTCCAGTCTTTTGCAGGAGGATTGATCTTTGGCATTGAGGAGGAGCTGAGCATTTGATGACTGAGCAGTCTTGAGAGAGGAGGACGCAATCACTTTGGGTAGGAACTCCGGATTGGGTTTGTGTGGAGGATTTGAGCTAGGAGATTGAGCAAGGGATCAGCCCTTGCATATAGGAGGATTTTGGCAGAGTTTCGAGCAGAGTTTTGGAGGGTTCCATTTAGTGGCAGCGCAGAGCCTTGAGGGACAGCGTAGATCCTCAATGGGGTGACTTTCGGGGATCAGCTATTTTAGGAAAGCTTTCTGGGATTTTCTAGGTTTGTTGAGCAGAGGTTGATTCCAGAGTTTCAGCATTTTCTGAGGAGGGGAACAGCCCCAAATCCTTATTTGATTCCAGCAGCACCGCAATTCTCCGGCAGCTTGGACGCAATTCAGAGAGAGACCATTCCCTTACCATTCTGAGTATATTCCTTCACTTGCCTTGTGCAAGTCGAGGTGCTATCTTTCTGATCACCTCCTGTACTCTTTCCATTACTCAGAATAATAAAATGGCTTCGCCTTTCTCTCTGCATTTCTTGAGTATCTGCTTATATTCCATGTTTACATTATTGTATGTTGCACTACTGTTATTTTTATCTTTTTGAGCTTCCCGGCTACTATATCACTGTGTGTTATTTGGTTGGAGTTTGCTAGAGTTTGAGGGATATCCCTGAAAAGGGATATTACATAAACAACAAACCAGGTCAAGGAAAAGGAAAAGTCCAATATGTGGAACAAGCATTATAAAGAACTTGGCAAGCGAGTCACCTCCTTGAAGAGGGAACTTGAAGAAACCAAAAGGATTGAGGAAGGCTTAAGACGTCAAATGAAGCAGAAGGAAGAAGATTGCATGAAACATGAACAGGAAATTGTCACCTTGAGAGCAGAAGTGGACAAGCTGAGTCAAAAATTGAGGAACTCATAGGTCTTGGACGACATTCTCAATTGCAAAGGTCACCACTTATCAAGACAGGGCTTGGATATGTTGGTGAATCCTCATGTTGCAAGGATGAAGATGTCAAAGAGGAAGTGATGTCACATGACATAGATGGAAAGAAGCCTCATTAAAAGGAGCATCAATCCAAAGATCAAGAGAAGCCACATGTCAAAGAAGAAAGGAAGCCTCATGCCAAAAATGAAGAGAAGCCCAAAGTCAAAGTGTTGCACAAATTAACCAACACCGAAAGCTGGAAGATCAATACCTCAAGAAATCAAGATGATCCATTCAAAATGCCATACCATCAAAGAACATTCAGAAGTAGAGAGCAACAAAGTCTTGGGTATTCTCAAGGGCAAGACTCCTTTAGCAGATCTTCACCCTATACACCTAGGTATACATGCGCATTTTATGGTTATTGTTATGCATGCTTTAAGTATGGACACAGAGCTATAGACTGCAAGGAATATAGCAAGAGTAATGATAGAGGGTTCTATCAAAACCCTCGAAGTAGATTTACTAAAAGGCAAGACAGAGTCCCATATGCCTATGACAGCAATTGCTACAACACCTTTTCTCTATTGTTCAGACCAAATGTTGAGCGCTACCCATGTCACAACTTTGGCCATTTTGCACGAGATTGTAGAAGCAACTTGATGTAGACTCCATAGAACCAAGAAGGAAGGACTTTCACCAGGCAAAAAAACAAGACCACCAGGGTCTAGCAAAGAAAATAGGTTTCACAATGAATTCTAACACAATTGGTAGATGCACAAGGACAGGGGGAGTCTATAGGAGAGCATATCATCAGGGGGAGCCTATGTAATGGAAGAGATGATGCAGCAAGCATTGATCAAGGCGTTTCGTCAGGGTGAGCACAAGCAGGTTACAGGTCCACAGTAGCAAGAAAATTGTCATTTGCCATTGATGTCAAAGGGGGGAGAGAAACTGAGAAAGGAACGAAGAGAAGAAGCATGAAGTCAAGGGAAGATTATGCAACACATCAGATCATGAACGGTGTGTTGACATCAATGACAAGGGGGGAGATTGTTGGGTATGTTATCATTGATGTCTAAGAGGGAGCAGGTGTAGGAGATGACGATGCAATTTGATGAAACCCTAGCTCTAGGGTTTATATTCCCTGAACGATGGACATTCCCTGCACTTGTTGAGGATTTTGAAGCAAGAGATCGTCAAATTTGTCCTGGAGACCCTTGCCATTAAATTCTCCTCGTCATGTTGATTTCGTTGATGTGTGGAGCGTCTCGTGGGCCTTCACCGTTTGAGAGATATGCATGGTGAAAGTTGGAGCACCCTAATTATGGACAAAAACCCCACAACGTGATGACATGGAAATACATCATTGGTTCATGGGCTTAAAAGAATATCACCTTGGTTGAAGGAATAATTATTAATTTTTTATGATTAAAGGAATTTCGTAATGTTTTAAGCATAAGGTGTGGAGGGTATCAAAATTATTAAAAGCACGAGGGGTTTTGGCCCAAAATTAAAATTAATTGAAAATTCAAATATTAAATTTTCCCTCCAAAGGTTGAGTCAGCTTCCACAAACTAAGACACTTCAAAAACTATTTAAAGATATATCACTCAAGCATGGTGAGTATAGAGCATTCATGTATGTAGCTCACTCTATTTGTTAACTTTGCAGCCAAGACTGTTTGAGCGTAGGTCATTTCTCTCTGAAGTTTCGAATGGCTATTCCTGAAGAAGATCGAAGGTCTGAAAGGGTTATGGTTTTCCTTTTATTTGGGATCAAGGTTTTCGCTTGTAATGTTTCTTGCATGTGATTTGAAGTATTTGCTTCATATGTGATCCATGGACTTCTACAAGATAGATCCTTGTAACGTATCAGGTTTGAAAAGAGGCAACACTAGCGCATTGATCATATTTAGTAATCTAGTCCAGTTTGGATCACACTTCACTAAATTCTGGAACAAATATCTGTGGCCTCACAAAAGAATTTCATTGAGATTCTTTTGTAACAATTCGTTGTTCTGGGCATAGAATTCTGAAGAAACTTTGGTGCATATGGAATAAGCAATCAGCGTAAAGGTATTGGAATGCAAGTTCTTGTGTCATATGAGATCTGTGTGTTAATGAAACCTGGGGCTAATATTAATTCGACCATTGAGTCTATCTAAACCCCTTTTAATCTGCTCACAGTATTGGCAACATTTGAGGTCACATATTGTATGGTTTCCTTGTTGGATTGATTATGCACCTTTGTTGCTAACTGCACACTGAGTTAGGCACTTTGTAACGAACAAAGTTCGTCTACTCAAAGGAATGCTCTAATACCAAATGAAGCGAACAAAGTTCCTATTTAAGTTAAATAATCCAGAAGACTTGGAATATGTAGATCCCCGTTGAGGATATAGGAATATATATTAAATGAATGAATAAGAATGATATTACAATTGAAAGTGAGGGGCCTGCTTATATACCAAACAGGTATCCCTTTATGAACCATCATGTCTCCTTAGACATGTCTCTTTGTTTAACTAATTATTATTCATTTACATATTATTATGTTTATTATTTACTATCTATATTTACTACTTTTATATAAATTATATTCATAACATTGCCTTCCTCTTCAAAAAGCTTTGTCCTCAAAGCTTGTTGATGAAAGGGCTTGATCTATTTTCTGCTACAAATGTCTTCTCGTCTCAGGACAGTCATCTTTGTCGATACAAGTTGATATGATGCTGGGAATGATATATAAAATTGTCGCACAAAGGAAGGATCTGACCATCCTAAATTAATATTTTGTGAAATCTTTGGATTACCAGAAACTTGTGATGAGTTGTTATCACTGGACTGAGTTGTGCGCACTTCAGTATTCTTCAAAACATAAGTTTGTTGTTTATGTTCTGAGTGATACAGATTCATAGATAGATTGAGATGTTTGTTCTTGTGATTCAGATGTAGATAAAGAGTTGTTTTGGTTTCCCCTATCATGTGCGTGGCTAGATTATGATTCACTTCAGGTTCTGATGTCGTCGAGTTGGTTACAAAATCTTCACTTGGAATTTCCTTCATCTCAACATCTAGGTGTGTCTTTTCTTTAACTGGCGTGTCTTCTTCTTGAGTTGTGATATTCATTGGATCGGTATTCATTCCATTTTCTTCAACTTGGACTAAAACGACTGGAGACTTCGATACTACTTCTTGAAGTTGTTCTAACTTGTCATTTAGTGACTTCTTGTCACGTTTAAGCTTCTTTATTTGTGTAAGGAGGTTTTGGTTATGATTTCTTAGACGTAAAACCTCTTCGCTTTCTAGATTTTTGACTTTAGTCTTAGTACCCTCATCATTTTTTAAACTTTTGACTTGTTCTAATAATGTTGGATTAAGGTTCTTTAAATGTAAATTTTCTTCTTCTTGTTCAAACAAGTGCTTCATGAGTTCCTTCTTTATGGCCTTAACTTTCTTGACTTGTTCGATTAGTTTTTTATTGTGTTCTCTGAAGCGCAAAAGTTCTTTTTCTTTACTAGAGATGACTTCTTCAAGCTCTTTCTGCTTCTTTGATATAGTTTTTTTATTATCTTGAAAGATTAATTCTAAAATATCCTTAAAGTCTTTTGATGAAGGCTTTATCGGTTTTGATTTCATTGTCACATCCTCGAAGGTGGTCATCTTTCTCTTGTAAGGAAACATCAAAATCTTTTTTTCTAAGTTTAACATGAACATACCCAATTCCTTTAACCAAGATTGACCCAAAATGATGTCAATTTTTGGGTTAAACATAGTTACAACACGAAATTGAGAGGTGCATTCATAGTGGTCAATTATTACTTGTAAGTCATTAATTTCATATTTTTTTTTGCCAAAAATATATTTTCTTTCTCCTATGTTTGACTCTGCAATTAATAGTTGATTTGCCATATTAACATTGATGTAAATTTCCTTATGACTTGTGTTGATAGTGATATTAATCTCCTTCCCTTGGGTATTCCCTTTTAATGTAATTAATCTACAATCTACAATTGGAGTACTTTTATACGAAAACCTTCCTTCTTTTCCTTTTGAATTAGACTCCATTTGCCTTTTTCGAGATGAAATTAGGGTTTTTGAAGATAACCCCTTTTTAATCTCTATAATAAAATATTATTATTTCCTCCTTTTATAACCTTGTACTATAGTACTCTTTTTCTTGGAGGAACAATTTTTTTTATTATTAAATTTAATCAATAATAATAATAATATATAAAGTATACACTATATTAAAATTATATAATATAGTTTATATTTAATAAATTTATCAAACTATATTAAGGTTATATAGTTTTAACCAATAAAAGACGTGATTTTTTTAAACAAAACGTGAATGAATGATGGGTTACAGTTTTCCACAGCATATCGACCAACCGATGTCACCATTGACCTTTGGACATGGTGCTTGATGGCAGAGACTACAGCATTTAATCGTGAATCTGTTGTCGGGATGGCAAAAGGGCAGGATGCGAGTCGTGCAGTGGTGGAAGGGGTTACGGTGTTGAGTGGCAACAGGGAGAACATATGAGCGGCTCAAGGCAGATCATGACGGCAGAGGAACACGTGGGGTCTAGACGGCGACAGGGAGGTGCGAATGCGATGGAAGAGGAACATGAACAACGTGTCAAAATTAATGGAAACACATGCAGCAAGGATTCGAGTTGCAAGTGGTGGGGATGCTGACAAGAGCGGTGGTTTGCACATAATTGGTGGTTGATCAGGGTCAATGGGGAAGCGGGGGTAGCGCAGCAATGTGGACAAGGGTTTGATATGGTGTCAAGATGCACAGCACGGTTAGCGTAATTGGTGATAGGGGTCAATGGTACAGGTGAAAGGTAGCAACAAGTTTTACAGTGGCGTGATTTGCTTGCGGTGGAGCAATTCTTCGACGTATTTGTTGTGCGATGGAGACCGGGACTGGGACATCTAGGCAACGCCAGAATGACCGACCTAATGGAGGTGGCAGTGGTGTTAAGACTTTGATTTGGCTGCAAACATCGGTGGGCTTTGGCGGCAGCAACAGCGTTGGAGTTTTCAGTCGTGATTTTCTTTTTTGGTTGAGTGGTAAATATTGGCTAACTTTATTTCTTTTACTTTCTTTTTTTTTAATATGTAATTTTTTTTAATATAATTTTTCTTTGTTTTATAATTTTTTTTTCTCTAACCTTTTTTTAGTAAATGGCCAAGGGCCTCTGATGAATCAATGACGGAGAAACTCCAAGCTTGTAGTGCTTCAATTGTGACGACAACAACATTGACGCAAATTTGATGGCCAAAGACCTGGATCGGAGAGCATGGCTCTGTGCAGCGGTGGAGCGGCCAAAGGATCGAACTACTCTGATACCAATGTAACGAACAAAGTTCATCTACTCAAAAGAATGCTCTAATACAAATGAAGCAAACAAAGTTCTTACTTTAGTTAAATACTCCAGAAGACTTGGAATATGTAGATCCACATTGAGGATACAAAAATATATATTAAATGAACGAATAGGAATGATGTTACAATTGAAAGTGAGGGGCATGCTTATATACCAAGCAGGTATCTCTTTATGAACGGTCATGTCTCCTTAGACATGTCTATTTGTTTAACTAATTATTATTTATTTACATATTATTATGTTTATTATTTATTGTCTAGATTTATTACTTTTACATAAATTATAATCATAACACACTTTTATGGTCATTTTGAGACTCGAATTAAGTTTACATATCTGCAATAAAATTTGGCTCTAAGTAGGTTATGGGATTCATCATTTATCTCTTGTTTGGTTGTTCCTCAGTTGAACTATTTTGTAAAGTATTTTTGGAGTTTGTATTTAGGTAATGCCTGAAGCAACACATTGATGTTTATTCCCTGCAACATTTATATCTACACATTTCCTTTGTGTGTGCCCTAACTCCTGAACAGGCATATCTGAAATCTGCAAGGGCTTAAATCAGTAGAGATTTGAGGGTACCGAATCTCCTTAAATATTGGGTTGTATGTATTCATCTATGATGCCCTTGGTGACTCTGAAGTTCATATGACAATGGCCAGTTCTCATCACTCATACACAGTTCAACATTAAACAATGAAGGCATGTCTATTTGAAGGCATGACAATGATGTGTTAATATGACAAGCTGACAATGATATGCATATTGTGCTCTATAGTATCCTTGATATGTAACAATGACTTCAATATGGAAGAAACCTTGATATGACAGTTAATGTATATGGAAAAAACCTTCTGAACCTTGCATGACATTAACCTTCTATGTCACGGTAATTCTGATGACTTCATCACTGTGCTTTTGATACATGACAGAGATGTGCCCTTGATATACTGAGTGACCTGGATATACATGACAGTGATCTTTTGTGGTGACAGTGATCCTATATGTATGACAAATTTTATGACACTTAACAATAGTAATATTTGCTTGTGATACATGATTGTGTATAATGAAGTTGGCTGTGAATTTTCTGACAATGAGAATTGACCACTAGAGTCTCTTGCCTACATTATCTCAAGGGTTTGTAAACTATTGATTAAGTCCACTAGCAGTGCACCTATGTCAGTGTAATCTTATATCTATGCCAGTGTCACTGTAATCTTATATCTATGTCAGTGACTTGTTCATGAAACATGAAGACGAGGGCTTGATGGCAGTGATACTTGCTACATAATGATGGTCACTTGTTTATGATAGGAAGTGATCCTTTCACCTTGAAGACTTGATATGACCTAGATGCATTGTTGACGATATCAGTCAATGACAGTAAGTATGACAGTGACCTTGAGAAATATTCAGGTGGTAGTGATAGGTATTGGATGGTGTTGATATGCTTCCAAGACTTGTTTGATGAGCCAGGGTTTGTAGCAAAAAATATGTGGGTCTGATGTGATGGCTAATTAAGAAAAAGTTGAAGTTTGCAGACCGACAGTGCTATGAGACAGTATTTTGGTTGAAGTGTAGTGGCAATAGCAAAGAATGGACAGTGGTAATAGCAACCATGATAGCAGGAACTTCAATGGCATTCATTTGATCTTGATGGAAGTACGACAGTGGTCTAGTAACACTAACTTGATGACAATGACCTTGTTTAGAAACAGTGATGCTTGTACTTCTGACAATGATGATGTTGTGACTTGACAGTATGTTGTGATTTGACAGCCATGATGATTGAGATAGTGATGATGATGTGACTTGACAGCTATGATGATTGTGACTTGATAACAATAGTGACAGTGATGATTGTGATGGTGATGATGTTGATGTTGACAGTGAGAATTGTGACTAGGCAGTAATGATGACAGTGATGATTGTGACAGTGATGATGACAAATGTTTATGACAATGTCTCTTTGACAATGACATTTGAGCAATGAGACTTTTGAGAATGTTTTTAGTTGCAGCATGAGAACAGCTATAGATTGCAGCAGTGGCAGCAGCATACAATTGGACAGCAATGACAGTGAGTGGCAGCAGTAGCAGCAGAGGTAACAGCGGCCAGAAGCAGTGGCAGTATAGCAGCAACAAAAGCAGTGGCAGTGGAGTGCAGCAACAGAGGTAGCAGTCAAATGTAGTTGGGCCATTGTCCCTAGTACGGGAGCCCAAACTCACTCAGGGAGCATTTGCTTCCTTCCAGTGTTATTGGTAAAAACCAATGTTGTGAAAATCGTGATCGGGATTAAATCGGCGCGGGGAACAAATCAGAAAAAATCGGAAAAATCAGGGAAAAATCGGAAAAAATCGGGAAAAAATCGTTTGGTACAAAAATGTTCATTTTTTTTCAATTTTTTTAATATCTAAACCATCTACAACATAAAATAAATACATTGACACAAAAATATGATAAAAAAAACTAATATATAAGATGTTTAACATCATTTCTAGCGCTAAAATCACACATAACATTGAATCATGTCCTGAATAGTAAGCCCTGACTCCTGAGTCCCAACTCAGCCTCAAAATATCAACAAAAAATATGATAATGTATCTCATCATGTCATAATGTCATATACAATAAAATGAAATTCTAATCCTATCGATTTCCTCTGCCCCTATTGCGAGAAAATGCCACAGCTTTCCCTTTCCCTCTAGATGTAGATGCTGGTGACTGTGCTGGTGGAGATGGCAGTGGAGTCTGATGTGCTCTAGAAGCTGAAGAACTAGAAGTAGGAGCTATAGGAGGTTAGACCACGTCCCTGTACTGGTGGCAGGGTAGCCCGGAGTGGTTACTTGGAACATTACAATCTCCCAATCCTGAAATCCTGAAAACTGATAAGTCTGCTGGATTTTAAATGAAATCTAAAATTCTACTTTCTCCATATGAAATCCAATGAGGCTGGAACCACTCTCAAGCATCCTGAGTCATTTCATGGTAATGTTAAAAATTTAAGTAAAAGGATGAAATTCTCCTTAATCTTCATTTTCATCCTTTTACTTTAAGAATTTAACATTACCATGAATAGCATATCCATACTAGGGCCTAGACTTGATCATTAAGCTGCCCCACTCACAAATTATTTGTTTCTTTCAAATGAGCAATTGAAAAACCAAATGAGCAATTGAAAACCCAAAAAAAAGCTTATAAAATCGTGTTGCCCTAACCCACCACGATTTTTTCAAAAAATCGCGATTTTTCAGTAAAAATCGGCAAAAAAAAAAATTTAGGCGATTTTTTCGTACAAAAATCGCGATTTTTTCATTAAATCGCGATTTAATCGTGATTTTCACAACACTGGGTAAAACCCCTTTGGGAGTCATGTACTTCCTTCCAATTCAATTAGTAAATTTGAATGTACATCATACATAACAAAGCACTTATTCAGACACATTGAAGTGATGTTGTCTCTTGTGTTTGTTTGATGCTCTGAATGTTTAAAAGAACTAACCAATTGTGAAATTAAGGGAACTATTGATTCACCCTCCTCTCAGTGTTTCCAACACATATGTTGTCAGTTGCCACTGCTACTTTGCTTATATATCATAGTAGCCCTAAAGGTGAAAATTCACAAGGTTAAGATGCAGGAAATCTCTAGGATAGAATTGAGATTTCTAAATTCCATGGAAATATAAATACACAGTAGCACATGTTGACGTACACTTATAGTAAAGGCCAACGGTAGGGGTAAATATGTTAATTTTTAGGACTAGATTGTTCTCTGTTGAAGATAATTTCATTTTTCAAACTTTTTCATCATTTGGATATTACATTCACCCCCTAACATCTTAGCATCCTTGGCAATTTTGTAGAAGAACAATAAACATCAATGCAGCGGAACAGAAAGAAACAACAGCAGAAAAGCATATGCAATAGAGAAACCAGGATTTAGGTCAGAGACCAAGGGAAAACCCCACAAAGGGAAAAACCCAACCAGAGTCTTCTTCCCACCAGTTGGAGGATTTTGCTAGATGTTAATGGGACCTGATGTCCAGCCCCATACAAGAAGAAATTGTTCAGGATGAGGGGAAAGCTTCCGCTCATAGAACTATCCTCTTATATGCAAAGGTCTTGGTGGAATGGGCAGAATAGATTCATAACACGTGACATGCTACGGGCCAATTTAACAAGTACATGGAAACTATTGACTTATATTAGCAGATGAAGTTCTTATTATGGTGCTCACTTGTGCACAGGCAAGAGCATTGGGAGGATGTCCTTCTATCCTTGGAGCACTTACATCACAACTTGAATGACTTGGACATCAGATTGGACAAGATAAAGCAACACCTTGGCATACCCCCTATGAAAAGGAATGTTTTTGCAGATCCAAAGAAGCCTATCCAGGTTGTTGTTTTGGACTCAGACCCCTCAACTTAGCAAGATAGTGTATATGTTTTGTGTCTTTTATACTATAAATACTACTAGTTAGCACATCCAAAGTACAATAAGAATGAGATGCATCAATCACATCAAGCCTCCTATGGCCAACACAAATTAGTTCATAACTTCATTTGTGAACTGAATGAAACAAGTCCAAGAGAGCTATTATCATATCATTGTCACATACAATATGAAGATCAGTGTCATGAAGATCAAGGTCACTGCCAAGTCATTCATCAAGATTACTGACATGTCAATCACCAAGGTCATTGTCATATTGTCGCATATAACATTGTCTCAAGGTCACTGTCTCACTATTAAAGGCACTGACATATACTATCACACTGTCTCAAGATCATTGTCTCACTGTTAAAGGCATTGACATATACTATCACGCTGTCTCAAGGGCACTGTCTCACTGTTAAAGGCACTAACATATACTTTGACAAGCTCTCAAGGTCATTATCTCACTGTTAAAGGCACTGACATATATTGTCACATATATAGAGCACTGTCATTGTCACTATCATCATGTAACATAATATCATCATAAAGTTCAGCCAAAGATCATTGTCATATTTTCCAAGTCACTCTCTTATATATGGTTGTTACTTATCTAGATTACTGCCATTCCATATCAAAAGACACTCTATTATATATTGTTACAATTATATCAAGGTCAATTTATCATGACATGATCATTGTTGTCATTTATCTAAATCACAGTCATATGATGCGAACCTTGAATATACAATGCAGACCTCTGCCTTAACAACGTGAGCTATGTTAATAATGTGAGCCACAAGTCAAATCATGGAAATCATATGAAAGACACATATAACAAATACGAGCTATTGAAAAGAGAAGCAAGCCATACAAACATTAATGCGAGCCACTATATGTTAGGAGCCATTGCAAACCATTGTAACGTTGCTAGCCATTGTATAATTTCAAGCCATGGTAAACCACAGTGATATATACTGATGTAACGTCGCGGAGATTTATGAGTTAATGTGAGCCACAAGGTATGTGTTGAAGTTTCTAAGTTTACTTAATTTAGAAACCCTTCATGCACTTGTTCTAATTTATTCCTACCTACTTGTTATTTTTCTTTAACAAGTTATTTACACAGTAAATACTGAAAATAAACACCAGTGCATGCTCAACATATTACAGATCAGCAACTAAAAGAAACAAGAACAAACACACCACATGACACCATTATTTTTGGACCAATGTCCCC
>APFE030518005.1:24857-36620 GCA_000404065.3 Pinus taeda | reverse complement strand
CCAAAGAAAAACAACATCCATAAGTGCTCTTGCGATCCACCACACTGCTAGCCCAATCAACATTAGAATAACCATGCAACCTCACATCTTCGTTAGTGTATCTCAGTCCATGAGTGATTGTGCCCCGAAGATATCTCAGAAGATTCTTGGCACCAATCCAATGTATATGATGAGGCCCAACCATATATTGGCTCAATGTGTTAACTGCAAAACATATGTCTGGACGAGAGTTCACCAAGAACATCAATGCTCCTATGAGTTGACGATACTCAGATGCATTTCCCAATTCAGGTCCGACAGCACTACCACATAACTTCTTAAAGTTAAGTTCCATCGGAGTAGTCATATGGTTGCAGTGCACCATTCCAAATCTTTCTAATATCTTCACAACATATTTTCCTTGAGAGAGGAAAATTTCACTTGGCTTTTGCTAGACCTCTAACCCTAGGAAATAATGCATCGGTCATAGGTCATCCATCTCAAATTCAAAAGCCATCTCCCTCTTATATTTGGGAATGAGAGGGTTTGCACCTGTCAGAAAGAGGTTGTCCACATAAAGTACCAGAATGAGTGGTTCATCATTCAACCTTAAAATAAAGGTTCGAATCAACTTCACTTCTAGTGAATCCCAACTTCATCAAATAGCTATCGATCCTCTCATACCAAGCACGGGGTGCTTGCTTCAATCCACAGAGAGCTTTCTTCAACCTGCATACATGAGATTCCAAGTCATGAACCTCAAACCCCTCGAGTTGTTCCACATAGACTTCCTCTTTGATCGAACCATGCAAGAAGGCGGTCTTGACATCCATTTGATGTAGGTTCCATCCTTGCGAGGAAGTAAGGGGCTATAATCAAGTGGATGGTGGTGTATTGGGCAACAGTTGCAAATATCTCATCCTAATCTACACCTTCCTTTTGAGAGAAGCCTCGAGCAACAAAGCAAGCCTTGAACTTTTCTGCACTTCCATCAACTCCATGCTTGGTTTTGAAGAGTAAAAGAATCTTTAAAATTTCTTTTCTAAACAAGTACCTTGCCTTCAATGAATGCCACCTTGAATCCTTTGTCCTCCATGGGTGAAATGGACACCGGGTTCTTCTTGAGATCAGGTTCTTCTTGGGTTCTTCTTGCAAATGAATAGTGTTACCTTGATTCAATTGAAGGGTAACATTCCCTACTCCCTTCACGAGATAGGTAGCATCATCTCCAAGGATGATCTCCAAGTTTGTCTCCTTTTCTATTAGATTAGAGAGGGCTTCCTTGTATTCGGTGAAGTGCCTTGAGGCACCACTAGCAATCAACCCATTTCCCAAAGTGTCCGGAGGAGAGGCAGTGGAGAGGGCCGATATAAGATAGTACTCTTTTTGCTTATTGTTAACAACATTTGATTCTTCATACTTGGAGTTCCTTGATTCTTCGAGGGTCGACCATTTCCTTGATGTCCCACATTGCTTTTTCCTTTGCCATTAGACCTTCCATTCCTTTGATCGTTGTTGTTGTAGTTGCCCCTGGAATGATTGTGATCATCATCATGTGACGTGTCCCTTTTATTTGGACACTGTCTTGCATAGTGGCCAAACTTATTGCAAACAAAGTACATACCCTTCCTTCCTCCCTTAGATCCAGGGTTTCCATGGAAATGACCTTTAGACCCTGCATTATTTCTCCTCTTGGCATGAGCGGAGAGTGCAGTGGGGTTGCTTCTATTAGAAGGCATTTCTTGCTCCACCATTCTTGTTTCTTCTTGAATGTATCTCAACATCAATTCTTCAAACCTTGGAATTCAATCATTGTTGAGGATGATGGTTCTAAATACATACCACTCAGGTGGGAGTCCTCCAAGGGTGGTGAGAGTAAGATCCCTGTCAGGAATGACTTCTCCAATCGAGAGTAGTTCATTCTTGATCTTAGTAATCCTCAAGAAATAGGATTGAATATACTCATCCTTACCCTTCTTAATATCCTTTAACTTATTCTTGAGAAATAGAATTTGATTAGCATTACTAACCTTGAACATGCCGACCAACCTGTCATAGATCTCCTTGGAGGTCTTCAATTCGGAGATGTAGGCCACCAGATGCTTGTCAATGGAATCCATGATAATCTTCTTTGCTTTGACTTCAGCCCTATTGTACTTGGTCTTTGCAAGAACTGGTGCATTTGAAGGAGGTTCAGGGATTTTACCCTGCACATAGTCCATCACTTCTTTTTCTTCCAAGGTCAAATCAAGAGACATGTTCCATCCATGATAGTCAGATTTATCATGGAGCTTGTCTTTTGCCGGGAAGTAGGATGAGGAACCCATTGAACCTTTTGTCCTTGTCCAACTGTGTTTGGTGATTTCTCTTTCACTTTTGGTTGGGCTTTCTCTTCACCTCAGTTCTGATACCATGTTAGTTTTAGGCAACAATGGTATGTTCTATGCTCTAGAGCAATTTTACATCAATTTGTTTATTAGCCCAGTATCAATATTCAGATTAGCAATCACATCAACATGATAGTAAAATGTAGATAGAACATAAACATAAAAATAAGCAGTAGAAGACAAGCCAAGACAAGATGATACAAGATGTGGCACTAGCCAGGGACAGACTCCAATGTGGGGAAACCCTTGATCAAATCTTCTTTTAGTCTTCAATAGTTCTGTGGAGAGAGAGATAGTACAATTTACAAATATGATAATTTATAAAAGCAACAAAAAAGTCCTAACCAGAAAAGTCAACACTGGTCAACAGGGAAAATTTGACCCTCAGCAAATCGGTCAATTTCAATTAACTTCAGCCTCCAAACAACAAGATAAAACAACCCTCAAAACAGTGAAATTCAGCCCTGTCAAAGTTTGGTCAAATAACCCACCTGCGGTCAGCCCTAGCTGCAGTAAACGCTGGTCAAATTGTCCAGAAATTCAGTCTCCTGAAATTTCGGCCACTTGAAATTTCGCTCTTCTGAAATTTCAGCCTCGTGAAATTTCACTCTCCTGACATTTCGGATGTGTGGAGATAGAGGCACCCAGGGATCCATACCTAATCAATGAAGAGAGAGAGAAGTGTGAAGATGATTATGTCCAAATTAAGTCACCTCCTATTGATATGCAACGTTGAGGATGAATAAATGTGACTATTGGGCTTCTAAGCCTACATAAGTTCGCCGGCCGACTTGACAATTTGTCCATAATCAAAATAAATTCATAACTTCATTTGTACATGTCAGAATTGGATGATCTTTAGATCAATTCTACACCTCTCAGAGAGAGGAACCCAAGAAAAATATCAGCTGTCATAAATAAGATGACCCATGTGGAGTTTGGCCCTAGTTTCCAATTGGATTCTTCTTTCAAAGAGCTAGAATTTTGATATAAAGATCACCTCATTATGACAAGAAGAAATGGAATTATGAATTTATTTCTGCTATGGACAAATTGTCAAGGTCGACTCTAATCAAATGTAGGCTCATGAAGCCCAACATGTGCCTTTTCATCCTCAACGAAGTGTATAAATAAGAGAGACATTTCCCTCATTTGGACATCATCTCATCACATCTTCTTCTCTCTCTTGATTGGGTTGTACAACATTGGAGGGTTTTCTCTCTTTCTTCACACGTGTGGCAACTATCCTTCTCTCTCTACTTTGCACGAGTGGCAAGAGGCCGAGGTTTTATGGGCAGAACTGATCATAGATTTTAGGGCATTGACCATCGTTGATAAGGGGTGATTTTATTAACATTGACCTTATATTTCAGGCCAGAATTTTGATTTTTCTAGGCCACATTTATTGGCACAAAAATTGAGGTGTTTGGAGATAGTTTGAACAACGTTGACTTCAGGTTGACTTATGTTTTGATCGCAGAAAATTAAAGTAGACTTTATCTCTCCTTTGACTGGGGTTGACTAAAGAATTTGAGCTAATTTCAAGGCCAAATTGAATTGTTGTTTGAAGGATGTTTTGGGGCAGCTTTGACCATCGTTGACTTTCTGGTTAGGGCTGATTTGGTAGATTTGTTTTGGGCTTATATTTGTAATCTCTCTCTGTGCTAAGCTGTTGAAGAATAATAAGAAGATTTGATGAAAGGGTTTCGCCACATTGGGGTGTGTCTTTGGCATCTGCCACATCTTTTGTCCTCTCGTCTTGGCTTGTTTTATGCATATGATTTTATGTTCCATATGCATTTACTGTCAGTGTTTATAAGTTAATGTGATTGCTACTGGATATAATTTTGATGTCATTGGGCTGCTAAAGGAACATTGAAGTAAATTGTCTTCAACATAGAACATACCATTTTTATCTAAATTAACAACTTTGTTTTATTTGAACTTTAAGGGAAAAGGTATGTGATTAATGAAAAGCTTATTTGAGTTATTGTTTTACAAGAATATGTGCTTGTAACATTTTTTGAGGGAGAAATTGAAGGCGAGTGAGATCACATTTTGATGCATTGGGATTGTTGCATGATTTAGATACCTAAGATGATTGTATTGTATGTGAAATGGAAGAGATTTTTGGAATTAGTAATTTGTGCTTGGATGTATAGTTGTATGAGTAGTTATTAGTCCTACAAAAGGTTGTAATCTTTTGAGAGGGTGATATTTCTCCTTAAAAAAAGAAGAAGCTTAGCTTTAAGCTAGAAATTCCCTTATGATAGTCTAAATCTCATTTAAATTCAACAACATTCTTCATCTTTTGAGAAATGTATGGTTTTCATAGCTTGTTTTTGCGTATGTATTAGTAGTAAGGAATAAGATTTGAAACCAAATGAATTGATTAATCACTGAATAGAAATCATGAGCGATTTTATAGTTGGAAAGCAAATTGACTTATAATTATCAAGGTATATTCAATAATATAGATACTTTATTTGCATAATTATGAGAGTTTATTACAAGCTGCTTTCTAAAAGATATCATTAATTTGCTTTCGAAATGAAGATCTTCTAACATAGTCATTCATAATTGATTCTCAAGTAAGAAAAGTGAATAATAATGAAGAATATGGGAACTAAAGGAATGGTCTATAATCCATAAGTGGGTCAATGAGGACTATATGGAACCTTAGCTTGTTAGTTAAAAGAAAAGTGTCTTGAACCTCAAATTGTGATTTTTCCTAAAGAGTAGACATTCAGTGAAGTTTTTAGGAAGATTTTGATTGCAAGGGTGTCTTATGGAATGGACAAGGGAAAACTTGGATTGAGAAGACATAAATCAAGTGGGATGTAAGAGTGGGTTATAGATATGACATGTTTTGTTGCATAGTTTCAATTGAAATTGTATGTGAATGATTTGATGCTTCTTGTATGCAAATTTGATTGTGAGATGGGATGGACCATCATTGTTGTTTATACAACTAATGTGGGAATTGTTTGTGAGTTGGAAAGCTCAATTTTTCTATAGAAACCTAAGAGAACGACATAGGAAAGATGATTGAATTCTTAATGCATTAGATAAGGAAAAAAAATCATTTGTAATATGAGATCATTGTCATATCATAGTATCTAGATATAATACACTTGATTAAATGATTGTTTGATATAGTCTGTATTGTAGTGTATGTTAAAATCTATTTAGTATGACATAACTATACATGGTACTTGATTAATAATGGTATTTTTGGTTTTCATGGAAAATCCGATTGGATTTTAGAAAGATATATATAAACTATATCTATATATTTATGTATAGTTATCCAACAATTATAAGAGAACTTCTGACCAAGTTTAATCTAGGAGGGGGAGTATGTAGTGTCCCACCTTAGAAAGGTTAGTTTTATGACACTTAAGAGAGGGTGATTTTGATGTAATGATATAAGATTATACATGATAGACTTATACACATGCTTATATGCTATAGACCTAGTTTGAGTCACCTGGTTGCTGTGTGCTTATGATAATATCTATGGTTGTGTGTATAAGAATTGATTTTGGTTAAAATCATATTATCAATGTTTTCTCTTTTGGTATCCTAGTTTGGACATAGGTGTATGACATGGATGGTGATCCATGATCGAGACACATATATCCATGGATGATCATGGTTATGTGAAAAATGATTTATGAATGATACATGATTTGTATGATTATATATGCTTAATCATGTATTGACCAAAATGTGACAGGGGATGTGGTTATTTCCAAATAAGGATGCTCAAATTATAAATGACTGTGGAAGTTGTGATACATGATTTATATGATTATATATGCTTAATTATGTATTGAGCAGGATGTGACAAGGGATGTGGTTATTTGCAAATAAGGATGTTCAAATTATAAATGATTGTGGAAGTCATTTCTTCAAAACCAAAATGACTGTGGAAGTCGTGATACATGATTTATATGATTATATATGCTTAATCCTGTATTAAGCAGGATGTGACAGGGGATGTGGTTATTTGCAAACAAGGATGTTCAAATTATAAATGATTGTGAAAGTCATTTCTTCAAAACCAAAATTACTGAGGAAGTCATGCACAATTCTTGGTCTTGGAATTGGACCTTACCAACGAACCACCATATGGGTATGAAATCATAATCAATACCTTAAGGTGAAGTGCGAAGTTTCAAAGCATAGTATATGAGAAGCAATGGAAATTAGGGCGCGAAGTTCTAAATCCACGAAAGATAAAGACGTGGAGTTTTGGATCTATAATAAAATGATTAGGGCGCGAAGTCCTAAATTCATGAAATATAAAGACGTGGAATATTGGATCTATAATAAAAAGATTGGGATGTGGAGTCATAAATATTTAAAAGATCAATGTGTGGAATCTTGGAATCCTTGGAGTAGATCAGGGCGTGGAGTCCTCAATCTACTAAGACACTTAGATGCATGCAATAGGGATGTAGATTCTCTATTTTAAGGAAGAAAAACACCACTCATGGGAAGCTCAGGGATGAATTTCCTTAATAAAATTTCATTTATGACAATTTTGGAGCAACTTTCTAAAAATAGAAAGTCATGTATAACATTTCAAGTATGAATTTCCAAAAATAGTAAATCACCTTTAATCAATGAGTAATGAAGTATACTTGAAGTAAAATCACGTAACTTATCATTAATCAATCATAATAGTTACTATTATTTTTTATGAGACTAGGATATTATTATTAAAAAGGAATTACAAGTCACCTTCATCCACTCAATCACTACACACCTTTCTCCTTGATGATTCTCATGGCTCTATGTAACTCTCTCTCTCTTTTAATAATACATTACACCCTTTTTTATGCAATCATCAAAGAATGACATATTCCTCTTACACATTAAAGGCATGTCATAAAAGATTCCTCTTACACTCTCTTTAATGCATATGTTACACTCTCTTTAACTAAGGCATGCATACCTATCCTTAATTGCATGAGTTACACTCCTTTATATGGAATACAAGACATGCATATTGCTTCTCCTTTATAACAAGAATTTGTTGCTCCTCCGATATGTGTTTCATGTATTCTCACTTGGGAGTGGTGCATTGTGACACTGAGAGTTGGAGAGATTTAAAAGAGGAAGAAGAAGAAGTTTATGAGAGGGAGAGACTGGAGGGTAGCCAATTGTTTTCGAAATGAATTTCAAATTCCTAAGATAATTTACTAAGTAGCTCTACCTAGTTGAGTTGACCATGAGTGGTATTGAGAGGAAGTGAAACTTATCTTCCTCATCTTGCCTTGGATATCTCTCTACTGCTATATTTCGCTAATGTTTGTGAGCTCTTACAGCTTGGGGGTTCCAAGGGGAGAAGTTCTCCCTGGATATGGTTGGGTGGAAAACCGGATGGTTCAAATGAGTTCGTTAAGGGATCAAAGATGGATCATATTCTCAACGATTGGAGTTGAATATCTCTTCAGGTATAATTTTCATTGTCCTAAAATTGTAGTATAGTTTTAACATAAAATAAAGAGTAAAATTTTAAATTGTTGTAAACATCTAATTTTGTCTTGAGCTTATGTTATCTAGAATCTTATTAGCTAGTTGAAAATGAAGACTAGGAGAGGTCTATATGTATGGATGTTTAGATCTCAAGATGTCGTGGAATTATTATTGGTGTAGTTTATTGTACTAACCTTGGTATTGTAACATTTGAGAAAGGAAAGCCAAATATTGCTGAAGGTAATTGCAATAAAGAAATTCCAAAGGACTTGGGTAAGAGTTTCATGAGTTATGGTTTTGTGTTAGGTAATTAAAGATTATTTTTAGAAAGGGTTTCAGGATATTTTACAAAGTGTTTGACAAAATCCTTGAACGGGAAATGCTATTATTATTTTTAATAATTATGCATGGATAAGTGTTAACTTGCAGCCTACCAGAGTAGGAAATAGCTGCATACCCGAAATATACCTAGAGGATTCATTAGATCAACCCTTAAAATGAAAATGCAAAAAATGATGGCAGCCAAGAATTTCAAAGAGAATCATTGAGGTAATTTTCAATCATTATGTATTACAATAGTTTAGGATACTTGCCATGTGTTTGTACGAATGATTGAATGAAAATAATGCTTGATGAATCGTAGGGCTCTCAATTCACTTACAATGGATGAAACGATTTCAAAAAACATTTAGATAATACGTAAGTAATTATAATTTAATTATATGTTGTTATTTGTCACTGTAGATGTAAGCTTTCATGCTATCTGCTTGATAGAATTTGTAAATGAAATTCCTGGAGTGAACATATTTGTTACTTCTTAAAAGAATGCATCTATGCATGGTTTTGTAATGATTCAGTACAACATCAAGGGGTATTCGTGCCATATGGACTTGTAACCACCGATTTGATTTAAAAAAACTCTTTAGAACCCAGATCGTAAATCTGAGTGATTTTGTAGATTGATGCTGTCAATTATTTGCACATGTTATCGAGTTTTTGATGAAAGACTAAGATTATTTAGTACCTTTTTTAAGATGCCAACATTTGAAGTTCAATTTTTGAATTTTGTTAGATAAAATAGGTTGAAGAAGAATCTTAAATTCATCACTGCCAAGTGTCTGACAAAAAATGCCTCCATGTCTTTTGATTGCATGCTTGCAAAGTGTTTGTCAAAATGCCTCAATGGCCGCAGGTTGCATGTTTGCATAATGTTTGTCAAAGGGCCTGAATGGCTGTAGCTTTTGTGCCTATTAATTGTTAGTGTAAAAGTCTTACTTACCGTAGTTGTTTTGTACTAGAAGTTTATAAATAGATTAGTTAATGGGTGTAGCTTCCTATGCCTACAAGTTTTTGGTATGAATGTGAAAATGAATTTAATAATTTGTTGAAGTGTGAATAGAGAATATGACATTTGTTACTTTTATTATCTAAAGCTTTCATAAAAAAAGGGGGTCGTTGTTGGAAACAATTTTATAGTGATTAATTCTATAGATTTTTGTGCAAGTAAGCATAACAAATTTTGTCTGATCTGCATGTATTCATGGGTGAATTCTTTTGCTTCAATGGCTGTAAAAAACAAGTACTTGTGCCCAATTTATGTAGGTCGGTTGTTTTACTTGGCAATTTTAGAAGAATATTATGCTTTTGAATTGGTAATAGTAGTTGCTCTTGCTGCAAACAATTGTCATGATTGAAGCCCTGGCTTAATAATTGGGATTGGAAATTTTAATTGATGAATTTGGAAATGTTGTTGGGTCAATATATTTTGTGATTCCATTTCATAAACATATCATATTTCTTAGATTTATTGATGAAGAGAGGCATATTATTCCCTCGGTTACTTTGCTATAGGTAGGTTAATACTCATACACTTATATGCGATTTTTGTAATAGAAGCACGATACTTTTGTGGTTATAATATCAATAGTTAATAAGTGGAGCTTATTTAGAATAATATAGGAAATCAAATAGGTTGATCTAGCTTAATGTTCACACAAGGCATTATGGTGGAATTTATTTCCAGTCTTACTTAGAGCTCATGTAGAAATATGAAAAAATCACATGCTATCATCTTTTAAACTTAAGAGGAAATGTGTTTTGGAATTGGTTTTAAGGGAAAGTTATTTTTGACTTCTTATATGATATTGAAATAGATGAAGGAACATGATACATGATAACTAAGTTAGTAATGTTACGAAAATAAATAAATAAATAAATTGAGTATTAGTGATTAATGCGACCTCTACTTCTCTATATTATTTATGGTTGGTAAGGTGGAACCTCACATTTGCTTATGTGAAAAGGCACGTCTTTTGAAGTGAGGAGCAGACATAAGCATGTAGGCCGACATTACAAGATTTACAAATTTTAATTTTCATTAAAACATTTAATTGTACAAGGGTTGATCTGAAGTGTCATGTTGTCCTTTTTCCTAAGATGTCACACCAATAAATGATGAGAACAATCCTTATATAGAATTCCATTAATATGGATTGATCACTTTGTTAATTGCTTACTAAAAACTTCATCCATACAGGACAATTTGAAACAAGGATTATTTCACATGATATATTAGTTTTTGGATGGTAGGATGAAGGGGTCGACCTTTTATATTCCAATATTTAGAGATTCCACAACATATCGGACATGAATTATTTCTAACATATTCATTTAAACAGGTTTCACTTAAGCTCAAAAATAGTTTCCAGAGTGTGGTCCTTTTAAATGTTGAAGGCTTCTAACACGACTGAAGAATTGATATCATATTTTCAATGCATTGCCTTTGGTTCTGTGGGAGCATACACACGTTCTTTTACAACGGACTCAATATTGCTAAAAATGAGACACTCAAAATAGACTTGCATTTTAGGTGGTAACTCCTTGTTTCTTAACATGATCCTATTTTTGTCATTTTGACAAATTTTGGACTCATTCTTTTTAGGACATCACTGACTCAATGGTTAAGAAATATAGTTTATTAGCTACCCTTTCTCTGCCATCAATGACAATATCTTAACAAATCTGGGTCCTCAGTCAACCTTCTACAACTTTACTTGTCACAATGTATAATTGTAGGGCTCAATGGTCCTTCAAACAAATCTGATGGCATCTTTCTAAGCCAAACAACCTCTCTGAAAACTTCACTTGTAGCAACATACTCAATTTCAACACTACACAAAGCAACATTATCTAGATTCTTGCTCATCCATGAGACCATGGAAGATCCCAAACTGAAGCATCCACAAGTAGTGCTTCCACCATTTGTCTCACTGCCTCCCCAATCAGAGTGTATTTATCCCAATAGTTGAATCTTATTACCAACATATCTAAGGCAATGATGTATTGTCTCATGAAGGTATTTCAGGATGTGTTTAGCTGCTATTCAATGGTCATGCCTTGGCTCCATCTAAAAATGACTGAGGACATTTATTGCCAAACAAATGTTAGGTCAAGTATTCACATGATAGATTAAGGAGCCAATCAACTATCTATAACATGCAGGATCCCCAAGACAAGATTTTGAATTCCTCAACTCTTTTCAGATTAGTAATCATTGGAGTTATCATTGGCTTTCTATCCATCATGCCATTTTTTTGTAATTTCTTGATCACATATTCTCCTTATAAATTTGACTAGGTTCCTTCCAAACCTCTAGTCCCAAATAATAGTGCATAAGCCCAATATCCTTCATATCAAATTTAGCTGCCAATTGCCTCTTGCATTATTGTATTCAATGCTCTAGCAAGTAAGTCATCCACATATAAAAGTATGATCACAAGTTCATCATTGACCACTCTGATGTAGAGATTAGTGTTAAAATTTCTGTTTTCCCACCCCGGTTTTCAGTTTCTCCTTATTTCTCCCATGTAGTTAAATGCCCTTTCCCATAAACATACATTCAACAGGCTGG
>APFE030518005.1:934-20342 GCA_000404065.3 Pinus taeda | reverse complement strand
ATTTACCGCAATCTGCACCAACTCAGTGGGTGGAATGGCCTCTCCAATCGCTGCCAATTCATCTCTCACATTAGTAATCTTAGTGAGATATCCAGCTGCACTATCATTGCCCATCTTAATGTTTTTCAGTTTCTCCTTCAGAACCATTTTCCAGTTCTCATTGGTACTCTGGTAGAGATTGGTCAATGCTGTCCACATCTCATGGGCATTGCTCTTTCCTCTCACATGAGGAATGCAATGGTCTTTGATTTCGTCTAGAATCAGCCTCTTACCCTTGTTGTTCTTTCTATTATAAGCAGCCAACTGAGTAGCATCAATAGGCACAACAACAGGGGTCTGTGTGGTATGCACCATGATATCCCAGACTTTTGCCTCCTCAAAGATACTCTGCATTCTCTCCTTCCAAACGCTGTAATTTGTATGCCCATCCAACGTATCCTCCACCCTCAATCCCAATGACATCTTGCTGTCCTAAAACTGAAAAATAACACTGCTTTAGTAAAGATAAAACCTGCTGTTTATGAAAAATGAGCTCGCTGGAATTTTTTGAGTGAAAAATCAGCAGTTGTAATTTTTCTCTTTTGCTGTCCCAAACTGCCCTTCAGCACTCAAGCTCTGATACCATGTTAAAATTTCTATTTTCCCACCCCGGTTTTCAGTTTCTCTTTATTTCTCCCATGTAGTTAAATGCCATTTCCCATAAACATACATTCAACGGGCTGGAAAAAATAAATTTGCTGAAAACACAAATTCTGGAAAATTTACAGAATGCTGGAAATTGCAGAAATAAAAATCAGCAGTAATAAACAACCATTAAAACACATTAAAACACATTAAAACACTGATATTTTTGGTCAATGTGACCCTGGAAATACCCCTTACAACTCTTGGGGAAAACCAATTTGAGAGCTCTTCTTTATTTCTGAAAAAAGCCTTTTTATAACAAGAAAATATTCAGCAAAAATCAGCAAACAAACTTTTACAACTTATCTCATCCTTGCTGAAAAACTGCCCTGCTGAAACTTCGCTGTTGTTACTCCGCTGCTGAAACTCCGCTGCTGATACTCCAGAAATCTCCCTTGCTCTCTTGCTCTCATTTTCTCAATCTGCTCATGAAAGAATTGAATCGAATGTGATCTTTTCCTCCTTTTCCTCCCTTAATATAACTCCAAGTGACTTTTGGGTGATCCAAGTGACTTTTGGGTGATCTCTAAATCCAATGGATGAAATAGATTTAGATCAATAGCTGAGATTAAATGCACATTTAAATCTCACTTTCTATTTTTTAATTCACCGACTTTAATAAAGACCCACTTAGTCATTTATTTCCAAAGTCACTTTTTCCTTTCTAATTTTTCATTGACTCTATAAAAGTCACTTTAAAATTAGACTTAGTAACTTTATCACTTAAAGTCACTTTTAAATTAGATTTTAACTTTATAAAAATTATAAAGTCACTTTAGGAGAAAAATTAAAATCTTTTGGACACTTTTCCCTAGGCCAAAGATCAAAGCCTAAGGGAACCACCTGTCCTCCGGTACCAAATTTCAACAATTAGAATATGTAGTGTTGAGAAATCTAGGGCATAATAGTTATGGCTTATTCAATTTGATTTCTCTTAACTTTTGATAGTTTCTTGTGACATTATTTTAGATGTTTTTTCTCCTTGTTATTATTATGTTCTTTTATCGTCAAACAACTACCAAAAACGTGAATATCATCAAAGACAATTGGACACCAAATGTAGGCACTCAACTAGGGTAAAACCCCTATGAAGGGGAAAACCCAGTCAAACTCTTCCACTAATAGATTCAAATCAAATTGAGACAATCTAAGACCTATAGACCAAAACAAAAATCTCCTCTAATCCATTAGGTTAGCTTCAAACTTCAATGAAATCACAATCAATGTGTCTTCGTAATTGAAATCCCATCCTTCCTTCTACTTTAGAGATTTTCAACCTGTAAGAGATTGGTCCTGCAAATCTTCTTAACTTCGCATGTGTGACATAAGAATATATAGATACTCTCTTTCTTTTGCTCAATAATTGTCTCCCCTTCCATCGATATGCATCTTCTAAGAAAATTAGGTTCCTTGTTCTTCTCTTTTAGTGTTTGAGAGACTTCAGATCAAGTTCATCCGAATTGTAGATCGAATCACATTCTTGGATGGTCGAGTTGCACTTTTCTCTCTCTCTCTCTCTCCCTCTCTCTCTCTCTCTCTCTATATATATATATATATATATAGTTGATGTAGCTTCTTGAATGACAAGCCGACTTGATGGAGGAGGGGCAAGAAACACTTTTGACATAAGAATATTTTTCTTTCTTGATAGAAAAAGGCCCAAGAAGGATCTATTACATGTTAACAAAAACTAAAACTCATGAAATAAACCCTAGAGCACAAAATGGGTGCTTTTGACCTTTTGACCAATGACCCAAGTTGAAACCCATGATTTAATAAGTCAATTTTCTTTTACAATAAAAAAATTCTTTTTCTTTCTTTTCAAAAATACAAATATGAAGACCGACACTAGTTGTTGAAATTTCTAAGACTAACCCGTTAGAAATTTTCCTATACTATCTGGTTTATTTCAACTGCTTGTTTAATTACTAAACAAGTTATTAACCATAAAAATACTGAAAATAAATACAAGTATAGTCTCAACCATCTACTGATCAACAACTTAAAGAAATAAACAAACACACAAGGGACACCATTATTTTTGGACAATCGTCCCTGGAAAAACCCAACTTGGGAAAACCGGTGCAACCGTTTTGAGGGTTTTATTATTAAGCATATTTTATTGAGTACAACTAGGTTCCAAACTGGCTCACCCTACAGAGAAATCAATTTGGCAGTAATACCTCTCTTCGGACGCAGATATTCAAAAAGTCTTCTCCACATAAACTGTCCAACGCCTCTTTAAGGCACTGCGTCAACCCTCATGGCCTTTGCGTAAGCCTGAAAACCTCTGCGTCATCCCTCTAATGCTTTGTGCATGCTCTCTGGCCTTCTACGTCACTTACGTAGGCCCTGGGACCTCTGTGTCACTCACGTAGTCCCTTTGGCCATCTGCGCAGTTACTCTGGCCCTCTGTATAGCTTATGCTGGCTCTGCGTTTGCCTCTTTGCCTCTGCACTAGTCTTCTGACACTATCTTTGCCTCTCTGCTACGCACTCACTGCCCCTTGCTACAACTCTGATCACTGGTTCGATTTCTCTCAGTAAACCCCGCTCCAGAAAATCGAATTGACTGATCAACTTGGTGTATCTCCAATTGACCCTTAAGCCTCCTCTTATACTTTTTCTGTTGAGTCTTCAACGACCAAGATTACATCTTTAATCAACGACTAAGTTTAGATTTGTCTTGATCCATGTAATTTAGAACCTTCTCACCTAGTTTTATATTAATACCCATTAAAATTTTTATTTTCTTAAGTTTAGACTTAGGAACCCATTAAAAATATTAATTATTTTAATATCTACCTAACTGGGTAGAATTTACCCAAACTATTTCTAGGTCTTGGAGATCTCATGTGCTTTAGCCTCTCCACCAATTTTCATGGTTAGAGCACATCCAACGCTACCCCAAATCAACACTCCCTATTAGCGATGAATGTGCTCTGGCAATTCTCCACCATTGAACATCACCTTGATCATCTGACACTAGTACCTGTGTTGATGCTTGGCCTTGCTGCCCAACACCCTCTGCATTGCTACATCCTGTACTGCTGCCCATGGCTTTTCCACCGCCACTGCTACATCCATACGACAACTCCCTCTGCATTCGTGTTGCTGCTAGTCCTTTCTCCCAACACTGCATTTGCACTGCAACCCTCTCTCCTCATGCTGCATCGTGTTGCCTATATCGCTACCACTGTTATTGCTGCACTACAACTCAGTTATTGAGACAATGCTAACTGATCTACCCAACTACTAACATCCTTGTCAGGCTAGAAGCCCTCCTGATGCTGAAGCTCTCTTTGTTGCTATCCTGTGCTCTCTCTGCTGCCTTTGCGCTGCTGCAACAACTTTGTGCCTCTTGCACTGCTGCAAACACCTCTGTGCCTTCCTGCACTACTGCAACCTCCTCTATGCCTCTCGCACTGTTGCAACCCCCACTGCGTTGCTACAGATCCTTGCACTCTAGCACTCTCTGCTGCTCCATCCGCATCCGCCATCCTGCTACTGTCACTTTGGGGCTCTCGTAGCCAGATATGATCCAAGAGTTTGGGTACCTCAAGGATCCTGCCCCACATCTCCTGTCATCCTCCTAACTACAACTCGATGTCACCCAACCTATTCTCTAGAGGTACATGAGCACTCATGGCATAGTTGTCATCAGTCTCTACCTCCTTCTTCGCCTTAGCCGACGCTACCTTGGAGTCATAAGCCTCTCCCTTATTCTTCTTCCTGGGACACTGGGTTGCATAATGGCCCAAATCCCCACAATGGAAGCACTTCATCTTGGAGATATCCTCCTTCTTCCTCTTCCCTTACTGCCTCGCAAATACCAGGGCCACATCCTCTTCCTCCTCTTTCTTGACCCGGGCTCCTTTGCTGCTACTTCCTACCCTTGTCAGCCGTTTGATCTCTTCTCGGCGAAGAGTTGCCCACAATTCTTCCTATCCTAGAAGAGTAACTCTGCCTAAAATACTTTGGACGAATGTCTCCCACTCCTCGGAGACTGCATTTAGGGCGGTCCTCACCATTAACTCTTGATCAGGCGTGGCCCGTATGGAAGTCAGTTGGTCCCAAATCCCTAGCAACCTGTTGAGGAAGTGATCTATTTGCTCCCCCTTCTGCATCTGATACAACCACAGATGATTCTCCAGTAGCATCTTCCTTTGCACGGAAGTGCCTTGATACAATGTCATCAAAGGATCCCACAATTCCTTTGCCGTATTCTTCTCTGCAATATGATGAACTACATGATCCTTGACCCCATCAAGGATTATGCACTTTACCTTGGCCATCACATCCTCATACCTTTCATTATCAGCTGAGTTGACTGGGATAGCCACGGTTCTCAAGGAGAAGGCCTTGATGCAATGTCTATCCAGAAAAGACAGGATCCTGGCCTTCTAGATGACAAAGTTGGATGCCCCGTCGAAGTTGTCATGATCCCTCGGTCCATTCATTCCCCTCTCTGCTCTTCTTTTCGACTCCTCTGAGTCTCTACTTCCCTCTTGGAAGTTTTCTCTTTTACTCCCTCTAAGTCTCTACTTCCCTCCTAGAAGTTCTCTTCTAGACTCCCTCTGAGTTTCGATTTCCCTGCTAGAAATCCTTCTGCCAACAGTGGAATCGTACCTCTCCGATCCCCTTTGCTCCTACAACACTGGTCTGGATTTCTTGGCTAGAAATCCACCTAGGTAGTGACTCCCTCTACCTTCGTTATGTCCCGTTAGGTACTGTTTTGTCTCGACAACAACAACAAACCACCAACTTCACACTCTGCAATCTTCCCACAACTTCCTATACCCTAACAACTGAAGAAACTGAGCCTCTTGTCTCCGCGCAATCCCAACAAGGCTAAATCGCTCTTCTGGCCAACTGCGTCACTCCTACCTGGCTGAGTAGGATGATGTGGCTCCTCGTGAGCCCCTTCTACATTCCTTTGCCTTTGCACTGGCCTCTCTCTGGTTCGAAATGATGACGCAGACCCTTCTGTGTCACTCCTTCTCTACTTCTTTCTGCTTAGGAACAACTTCTGTCTCTTGGGATAGCTGTTTCTACTGCAAATTCTCTGATTCAGCTGGGGCCTTGAGCTCTCCTTTGATCCGCAATGCTTCGATACTATGTTGACATTTATAAGTCTAGCCCGTTAGAAATTCTCCTGTACTATCTAGTTTATTTCACCTACTTGTTTAATTACTAAACAGGTTATTTAACCATATAAATACTGAAAATAAACATAAGTACAGTCTCAACCATCTACAGATCAACAATTGAAAGAAATAGACAAACACACAAGGGACATCGTTATTTTTGGACAATCGTCCCTAAAAAAACCCAACTTGGGAAAACCGGTGCAACAATTGTGAGGGTTTTATTATTAAGCAGTTTTTCTTGAGTACAACTGGGTGCCAAACTAGCTCACCCTATAGAGAAATCAATCTAGTAGTAATAACTCTCTTCGGAAGCAGATATTCGAAAAGTCTGCTCCACATAAACTCTCCAACGCCTCTCTGAGGCACTCCGTCAGCCCTCCTAGCCTATGCGTTAGCCTGAAACCCTCTGCGTTAGCCCTCTGATTCTGTGCCTAGGCTCTTTGGCCCTCTGTGTCACTTACGTAGGCCCTGGGAGCCTCTGCGTCACTCACGTAGTCCCTCTGGCCCTCTGCGCAGTCACTCTGGCCCTCTACGTAGCTTATGTTGGCTCTGCATCTGCCTCTCTACCTTTGCGCTAGTCTTCCGACACTAACTCTACCTCTCTGCTATGCACTCACTGCCCCTTGCTGGGACTCTGAACACTGGTTCGATTTCTTTCAGAAAACCTTGCTCTAGAAAATCGAACTGACTGATCAACTTGGTGTATCTCCAATTGACCCTCAAGACTCCTCTTATACTTTTTCTGTTGAGTCTTCAACGACCGAGATTACATCTCTAATAAATGGCTAAGATTAGATTTGTCTTGATCCATGTCATTTAGAACTTTCTCACCCAGTTTTATATTAATATCCATTAATATTTTTATTTTTTCAAGTTTAGACTTAGGAACCCACTATAAATATTAATTATTTTAATATCTCCCTAACCGATCAGAATTTCCCCAAACCATTTCTGGGTCTTGGAGATCTCATGTGTTTTAGCCTCTCCACCAATTTTAATTGCTAGATAATGTCTGATGCTACCCCAAATAAACACTATTTACATCCGTCAACATGCAAAACTCATGAGAAAACCAAGTCTCAACAAGTATGCATCCATCCTGGCATACCATGCTTTATGTGCTTCTTTCAAGCCATATAGAGCCTTCTTCAATCTGCAAACGTGTGTCTCCTTGTTATGGATGTAGAATCCCTGAGGTTTCTCATTATAAACCTCCTCATCAATGGTCCAATTGAGAAAAGTTGTTTTAACATCCATTTGATGAATGTTCCATCCCACAGTGGCAGTGAAAGAGACAACAAATCTAATAGTAGTATATCTTGTTGTAGGAGTTAGGGTTTCTTCATAATCGATTCCTTCATTTGTAAAAAATCTCTTGCCACAAATCTAGCTTTATACTTTATCAATGTTCCCATCAACTGCATGTTTGATATTATATACCCATGTGGAAGTGAAAACAAATTTGTCACTAGGTCTAGGAACAATTTTCCAAACATCATTTTTCATGATGGACTGATATTCTTCTTGCATTGCATTCCTCCATTCTTGATGTTCAACTCCTTTCTCATATGAGGAGGGTTCAACTTCAATGAGTTTAGTAAGGGTTTCATAACTAGAATACCTTTTAGGTCCCTTACTTTCTCTAAAAGTTTCCTTAGTCGTTGAATGTCCCTCAGCCTCATGTCGAGTTGTCCTCAACAAAGCAGGTCTCTTACGAGTTTATGGAATGATGACATGCTGCACAGGTTCACTAGGTACTTCAACATCTTCATAATTAGATGTAGGATCTTGAACATTGTCATCCCTTGTGATTTCCTCAAACATGGGTACTTCTTTTTCATCAGAATCAACCAGGATCAATGTTGTATGAAGCGGGGATGTTTTTTGAAAGTGGATCTGCAGAAGTGTCATTTCCCAAAAATCTAGGAAGTGAAGCGTCTAATTATCTATATATTATATATATATTTATTTATATTTTTTTTGCATTTATATTAAAAAAAATTCCAATATACCAAATAAGAGTTAGAAGACATGTAAATCATGATAGATATGGTATCCATTGTACATCAATGATTAATTATTCCAGCATCAACCTGTTGAAGGATCTAGGGAAATCAATTATGATAGGATTCTTCTAGCAATGATAACAATTTGTGAAGCACTTTTACTTTTTCTTGTTAGTTTGATCTTCTTCATATTATTAGTGTATGTTATTTTACTTCATCAAACAACTACCAAAAAATACTAGAGACAAGAACACAAGATTTTGGCTCTCTACCAAGGCAAAACCTCTCTCTCTTAGAGAGGAAAACCCTTTCTCAAATTTCTCTTGTTGAAGCTTCTATTGATAAATGCAAAACCTTAGACCCTTGACAAGAATATCCTCCAAGCACAAGTCAAGTCTTTGTCCTTCTTTTTTCGGCACTTTGTCCTCCTTCCGACACTTCGTTCTTCTTTGGGCAACTGATAATAATCCTAGTTATGCTTTCTCTAGAAGGGATATTCCTCTTTGATCTTTAGTAGACTCTTTTACATATGAAGATCACCTTGTCCCTTACCCAACCAAGCTCTTTCTTCGCTTACAGTTGCAGGTCTGATATGATAGCAGTGTGCCACTATTTCTTCACATGTGTGAAGGGATTCCTTATGTGAAAGTCCTCTTTCCTTCCTCGCTTGAGTGAGATCTTCTTTGCTTGAGTGAGAGGCCTTATAGGCCTATTTTCCTAGCCCAAACAATGATATATTTACGATTGTAGTAGAGGGTTACTATGACAACATAGATACCCTCTATATCTTTGCGCATGTGATTGCAGTTGACCTTAGAATAGTGCTATAAGGCTTGGTATTCTTTCTTCTTCCTTCATTGCACTAGAGTATCCTTTCTTTGTCCCTTTATCACCCTTAACTTGTCTCTTCTTCTCGTTGATTTCAGAGGTGATCTTCCTTGTCATTGGAGGAGTGGAAAACCTCTTATATATAGAGGACTGTCCCTTGTTTAGGCCAACTTGTAGACATGAGGCCGACTTGTCATTTACACTTCAGATTTCTTCTTTTAATGATCTTCTAGCTTGGACGAGACTTGTGACTTTGCTTGGAGGTATTTCCTGGACTCTTATACATATATATACATGGTGTAACATGCCATTAAGGGTTTAAAACATTTCTTTTAACTCTTTGACTTTCCTATAGTAGTTTGACATGTGCTAGACCTATCCAATGAGTAGGAAACTCATTGATATAATAACAAATATAATATTTCTTTTCTTTTATAAATACAAAGATCAAAATTATATCTATGAAGACCGAACCTAGTTACACTTTCTTCAACACTCCCTCTTAACTAGGGAGGCATTCATAAATCATTGCAAGGTGTTTGACGATTTTCAATCTGAAGAATTCACATAAGAGAAACTAGATTGACAATCCATCTGTTATAGCATCATAGTAACCAACATTGTTTACATAGCAAGGCCTTGACTGAAAACTCTATCTCTCATTATATCATAACATAATGTTGGCGAGACCAATGACTATAGACACCTTCATCATTGTCTCTCAAGTTAAGTACCCACCCAATTCTTCACTAAGTATGACCTTCTATGACTATTCTTATCTTGGGTTCCTAACCCTCAAAGAATATTGATCCTCTTGCCTGCTATTTTCTTGCATGTGATACACATCCTCAAAGAGCATGAGATGCCAAATGATTACCCAATCCTCCATTCTTTCTTCCAAAGTGAAGACAAGAATGTTGTGTCTATCTCTCCCTCTCAATTGGGGAAGATATGGCCATTCCTTGAAGGAATGCACCAAAGCTCATGTTGACAAGGAACTTGCCCAAGCTCCTATTTACCAGGAACTTTCCCAAGCTCCCTTTTAATCAAGAACTTGTCAAAGCTCCCTCTTAGCTAGGGACTCTTATACAAATCAACTTCTTCTTCTTTGTGGGTCATTCCATTGCTGGATCTACTTCTTTCCTTGATGTCATGAAGTTTTGTTGTGCTTCTTCTTTGTAGGGCATCGACCATTGATCACTTTCTTTCTTAGTTTGTCATGTCATTCCTTCCTTCGTGGAAAGTGGCCTTCTTGATACATATCTGGAACTTTTGTCATATGGCTACTTCTTTTTCTTCATGTTTCTTTCAGGAATATCCATCCACCACATGAATGCTAGTTGTACTTGTACTTACTACTCTTGTTCCAGTAGCCCTACATGACTCCATCCATATATTAATTAAGAATTTAAAAATAACATTAAGTCAAATAGTACCTTATGAGATGGATTTCATCATGACATCTTATTGGCTTGAATCACCAGCATCCTGTGTTTTTCACATCTCGAAGGCTTTTCCATGTGTCAAGGGTCCTTTGATCTTTTTCTTCCTTAGTCAGAATTCTCGTGCCTTCTTCTAGGAGATACCTTCAAAAAATTTGTCAGATGTTGATTCCTAATATCCATGGTGTCCTTTTTATCCTCAATCTCTTTTCCCATATACTTCTTTATAGGTTGCTTGTTCATCCATCTCATACCTCTTATGAGGAAATTTCTCATGTTTTCCTTTATCAATGTGTGAATAATGTCTTCAAGCATATTCTTAATGAAAGAGATCTTACTTATTCTTGACCATGCTTTAAGAGCCATTCCCCATTTCTCATTAACACATATGATGACATGAGTTTTAAACTAAAAACATAGATGCATACATACCTCATCTTAGTTCTTTCCTTGATCGTCTCAGCTTCCTTTGACAACTTCGTAGATTGAGATTACCTCAATCCCCTTATCTTAGCTACATCTTTCCTTGCTTGCATATCATCATTTCTTGAATCCCCATAAGAGGAATTCCTATTGAGACATCTGCTTTTCCTGAAAGTTATGAACATTCTTTTGAAGATTCTACCGGAGGATCCTAGAAGTCCTCATTCTGCAAATGCTCCTTTCTATTGATGATAGTGGCCTTCCAAGATGACTCTTCTAGATCATGATCACTCCTTTATGCCTTGATGAGGCCATCTAATGGCTTCATCCTTTTTACATGAATATATTGATCTGAGCCATTTTTACATAATGCTCCTATATTCCTGAAGATGCCATTTTCGTAAGCCATGCATTGTATCCTACATGTTCCCATGATACCCAAAACTTATAAAGAAGACTTACTTGAAGAAGTTGATTTCAATCATAGTAGAGATCTGGAGGGTCTTACTTCTGATTCTTATCTTCTTCTTTCACTTCTTGGGTAACATGAGCTTCTTCTCTTTTCCTCTTGTTGTTGTCCTTAAACTTGGGACAATCCCTTTTGTAGTATCCATATTCTTGACAACCAAAGCATTGGATTTTGGACATATCTTTGTTGCTTGTCCTCCGTGGACCAAATTTGCCAAATGTCCCCTTTATTTTGGCCAAAGTAGCAAATTCTTGCTCTTTTGGTCCCACATCATCTTTGGATTTGAGTCTAGTCTCCTCAATTTTGCATAGAGACCAAAGTTCACTTAGTGGGGTAGCTTCCTTCTTGGCATATATATTTGATGTGAAGTTGCCCCAATCCTCAGGTAGAGCATTGAGTACTACAATTGCCATTTCTCTGTCAGACATGAATTCTCCTAGTTCTTGAAGTTGATCTCTCATCTCAAAGATTCTCATGAAGTAGGGAGCTATTCCTTCCTTGTATATCTTCATATTGTACAATTCATTGCGTAGTGATATCAATTCTCCATCTGTTCTAACCGAGAATAACTCTATCAATTATCATAAATTTCTTTTGATGTTTCAAGCTTGGAAACATAAGGAATGAGAGAGTCCTTGATGGATTCTATTAGAATCCTTTGATCACTTGTTTCATCCTTATTGTACTTTGCTAAGGCTTGATTTTGTTCCTTAGTAGGGACAATGACATCCCCTTTGATGTGGTTTAGAAGTTCATTCTCCTTGAGAAATAAATCAATACTTTTTTTTCCATGTAAGGAAATTAGCAGTCCTAACCAATTTGTTGCTTTCCTTGCAAAAAGACATTGAGATATGTTCAGAAGGGGACATATAAATACTTACTTGATAGTATTGGTGACGTAGAAGTCTTTCTTCCTTCTTGAAGATTTGATGATTTGTCTTTTTGGATCTTGATGATATTCAAATTGCCTTCTTCAAAGAGACTTTCTTGATGATGAAGACTTCTTGGAGTGTGGGGCTTTGACTTGGAATGATTTTCTTTTGAAGATGATGTAACTTGATGTAGGTTCTTCTTTGAATGGACATCTTGTAGGTTTATTTATATGAAAGGATTCTCTTCTTTCTTTGCAGTCTTCCTTGATGGATAGTAGATGGTAGACCTCCTTTTCCTTGATGTATCTGAGACTTTTGGCTTGATGTTTCAACCTTGTATGTGTTATTGAGATGCCCTTCTTTGATATGTCACCTTAGCTCTGATACCATGTTGAAGAATCTAGGGCAATTAGTTATGATATGATTCTTCTAGCAATGATAACAATTTGTGAAAGGTTTTTACTTTTTCTTGTTAGCTTGATCTTCTTCTTCTTGTTAGTGTATGCTATTTTACTTCATCAACCTGCTACCAAAAAATACAAGAGACAAGAACACAAGATGTTGGCTCTCTGCTAGGGAAAAACTTCTATCTCTTAGAGAGGAAAACCCTTTCTCAAATTTCTCTTATTGAAGATTCTATTGATAATGCCAAACCCTAGACCCTTGACAAGAATATACTCCAAGCATAAGTCAAGTCTTTGCCCTTCTTCTTTCGGCACTTCGTCCTCCTTTCGACACTTCATTCTTCTTTCGGAAACTGATAAATAGTCCTAGTTATGCTTGCTCTAGAAGGGATATTCCTCTTTTATCTTTAGTAGACTCTTTTACATATGAATAGCACCTTATCCCTTACCCAATCGAGCTCTTTATTCTCTTATAGTTTCACGTCTGATATGAAAAAAATGTGCCCCTATTTCTTTGCACATGTGAAGGGATTCCTTATGTGAAAGTCCTCTTTCCTTCATCGCTTGAGTGAGCTCTTCTTCGCTTGAGTGAGAGTCCTTATAGGCCTATTTTTCTAGCCCAAACAACGAGATATATATGACTGTAGTAGAGGGTTTCTATGACAACAAAGAGACCCTCTATATCTTCACACATGTGACTACCACTGACCTTAGAACAATCCTCTAAGGCTCAATATTCTTTCTGCCTCCTTCGCTGCACTAGAGACTCCTTTCTTTGTCCCTTTCTCACCCTTAACTTGTTTCTTCTTCTCGTTGATTTTAGAGGTGATCTTCCTTGTCGTTGGAGGAGTGGACAACCTCTTATGTATAGAAGGCTGTCGCTTCTTTAAGACGACTTGTTATTTACACTTCAGATTGCTTCTTTTAGTGATTTTGTAGCTTTGAGGAGATTTTGGACTTTGCTTGGAGGTATTTCTTGGACTCTTATACATATATATACATGGCGTATCATGCCCTTAAGGGTCTTCAACATTTATTTTGAATCTTTGACTTTCCTATAGCACTTTGACATGTGCTAGATCTATCGAATGAGCAAGAAACTCATTGATATAATAAAAAAATAATATTTCTTTTCTTTTATAAATACAAAGGTCAAAATTACATTTATGAATACCGAACCTAGTTACACTTTCTTCAACATAACCATCTACATGCATCAACCATCTAGAATCTAGATTCATGGATATTAGCCAACATTGCCCAATTTTGATCAATGACCTAACCGAGCCCTATAATATGGTAGAAAAAGCTTAACATGCCTGATCAATGATTTTGACTTGGGTGAAGGGTACATTTTTGCTAAGGCCATGCCAAAGGAGTTCAACAATCAACAACACCAACATTGGGGTACATATAGGGCTCAATGATCTTGATTAAATACCAATCTCATGCCCTCATACATGCTATAATCCAATGAATTGCCATGATCCCATTGATCCTAAAAACTTTTGATAAGGTTGGAACCACTCTCAAGCATCTTGAGTCATTTCATGGTAATGTTAAAAATTTAAGTAGAAGGATGAAAATGAAAGATAAAGGAGAATGTCACTTTTAAGAATTTAACATTACCATTAGGGAGCATCGAGAGGCACCTTGTAAGTATTTGAAAGCATAGTTGCTTACATAATAGTTCGAAATTAAGAAAAAAACAAAAAAACAAAAAAACCGCTGTGGAACCGTGTGAACCATCCAACTTCTCTTGGATCCACTTGTGATCTGCGATGAATACACGCCCGAACCTCCATGGATCCAAAACCGATCCTTTCTAGATCCATGGATCAGGCAACCAGAATCATGGATCAGGCCCCCACAGATCTGATTTTTGGATTCGCGGTTCCGTTGGCAGATCGACGATGGATCCGTATGGGATGCAGTTCTACCTCCTGATCCTTGGGGGGGGGGATGGTTCCTGCAACTATGACCATGATATCTTTGGATCTCTTGTAAGCTACATTTTCATCAAAGATGACATCTTTGCTTACTTCAATACGATGATCCTCTTTAATGTAGATTCTATATGCTTTTGATGAAGCACTATAACCAACAAAGATGCCTTTTGTACTTGTAGGATCCAATTTCTTCCTCTTGTCATTTAGAAATTGAATGTAAACTGAACTTCCAAATATTCAGAGATGATCCACAATTGGCTTCTTTCTTGTAAATGCTTCTTCTAGAATCATATCATTGAGAATTTTATGAGGACTTCATTTTTGCAAGTAGACTGCTGTTATAGATGCTTCTCCCCATGGTCATGAAGCATGGCTCTAACACATTCTTCAATTGAATGATTCTTCCTTTCAACCACACCATTTTGTTAAGGGCTATAAGCAATTAGCTCCCTCTTTATTCTCGCTTCCTTGCAAAATGCTACAATTTCTTTTGAGGTATATTCTCCACTATTATCAAAACTTAGGATCTTTATCTTTCTTTCTGTCAGGTTTTCCACTTCATTCTTGAATTCATGAAATTTTGTTATGAAACCAACTCAAGAAAAGATAGAAAAGATAGATCAACGCCTTAGAATTTAGCCTCTTCGAGGGGGAAACCTCCTTTACATTACATAAATGAACAATTCTTCAATGATTCAAATGAAAAGACCTCCTCTCTATATATATAGGAGTCTAAGGGGTCATAACATAATCAGAGCCTACATAACAATAATAATGTAAGGGCACAATAATAATAATAGTGGGCTTCCATGGGGCACAATAGTAACAATATGGGCACTACATGGGTACATCAATATAATAAGGGGTACAACTACAATAGTAATGTGGTAATCACTAGTATTAGAGGGACCCAACAGTAAAGTTGGGTGGATGGCCGTGTGAGGGCGCGCTCGCCTGACTCGGACAAGAAACTTGTATGTTGAAAATGTTGAAGTGGGGTGTGACCACCGTGCAAGGCGTGCACAAGGTGGGCACTTGGCACGGGTAAAATGTCAGTGGAGCTTCACTCCCGGTCATTTGTAAATTCTTCAAATACATAATAAAAGATTATTATTGCATATGAATGGTGTTCCTTATGTTGTTTTATGAATGTTTATGATGATGTTATAATGTTAATGGATTCCGCACATTAATGTTGTTAATGAAAGATGATGAATGTTAGGCATAGTTCACAAAGTAACTTAACAATGGAACATGTTAACTACCTAGGCAATGCCACACCTCTGCCAATTAATGAAAAAAGAATTGGGGGCATGACAGATGGTATTAGAGCTAGCTGTAGAGAACATACATGTATGTAGGGAAAAGTTATGGAGAAATCGTGGATGAACAGTTTAGGGTTCATGGAATTGATGGTTCATGGCAAGACCACTCAAGCTCTGGTGGACACGGGGGCCACCCATAACTTCATGACGACATGGCTGGCAAAAGAGGTTGGACTGATGATATTCCCATCAAATGTGGAAGTCAAGGCGGTGAACTCTAGAGCTAAAGTGGCGGGTTTGGCTCACGAAGTGCCTATGCAGATAAAAGACTGGAAGGGTTAGTTGGACTTCACAGTGATGGAGATGAATGACTTCGATATGATATTGGGGCAAGATTTCTTGAACGGAAACACGGCAATTGTTGTCCCCTTCTGTGATGAGGTGGTGCTAGTTGGATAGTCACAAACTTGGACTTTTCCCACTCATAGGCAAAGAAGGGAAGTCAAGGTGCAGCATGTTTTTGCACTATGTTTGGAGAAGGCTATCAAGGAGTCATATATGGAGACATATGTGGTGATGTTCAAGGGAGTCGAAGGTGATGGAGTGGGGACACCTATTCCAGCCAAGATTTCTGAGGTATTGGCCAAATATGCATATTTGATGCTTGATGAGCTACTAAAGAAGCTTCCACCAAGGCGTGTAGTGGACCATAGCATTGAGCTTGAGCCAAGGCAACAACCCATGGCTAAATCACCTTATCGGTTGTCAACATCTGAGTTGGAGGAATTGAAATGATAGTTAAAGGAGTTAGTTGATGCAGGTTTCATCAGACCTTCAAGGTCCCCCTATGGAGCTCCAGTATTGTTCCAGTGGAAGAAGGATTCGAATGAGCTATAGATGTGTTGTGATTACCGTGCGTTGAACAAGAAGATAGTAAGGAACAGGTATCCTTTGCCATTGGCTGTTGATTGCTTTGACAAGCTTGTGAAAGCCTGAGTGTTTTCCAAGCTGGACTTAAGGCATGGGTATTATTAGGTGTAGATAGCTGAAGGAGACGAGAGGAAGAACACTATAGTAACAAGGTATGGTAGCTTTGAATTCCTTGTTATGCCATTCAAGTTGTGCAATGCTCCTGCTACATTTTTCACTTTGATGAATAATGTTTTACAACCATACTTGGATTCATTCGTAGTAGTGTACTTGGATGATAAAGTGGTGTATAGTGACAACATGGAGGATCATAAGAAGCACTTAGCAATGGTGTTCGAGTCACTAAGAGAAAATCAGTTGTACTTGAAGAAGTCTAAGTGTGTGTTCACTCAAATTGAGATTCCATTCCTTGGACATATAGTTGGTTAAGGGTACATACGGATGGAGCCGAGCAGAGTGAAGGTGATTGAGGACTGGGTTGAACCAAAGAATGTCCATGAGATGATAGTGTTTTTGGGCATGACCAACTACCAACGAAATTTTGTAGAGGGGTAATCCAAGGTAACATCATCACTGATAGGCCTATTGAAGAAAGACAAGAGATGGAGTTGGACGGATAAATGTCAAGAGGAATTTGATGACTTGAAGAGGAGGATGGTTACAGCACCAATACTGAAGTTTCCTGACTTCGAGAGACCATTTGAGGTACACATAGATGCTTCAGATTTTTCCATAGGAGGGGCTCTTATGCAAGATGGGCATCCAGTGGCGTATGAGAGTCGAAAGTTGCAGGATAGAGAATGGAGGTATCCAGTCCATGAGAAGGAGATGACTGCAATCATTCACTATCTTCATTTGTGGAGGAATTACCTGCTTGGGAAGTCATTTGTTTTCAAGACAGACAACAAATGAATCATGAGTTTCCTTTACTACCCTTTCACCCTTAGTGACCATTTCTTGTAGCAACTTATTAATATTTATCTTCAATTCATCCATGTCTGTCTTCAAATCGTCCATGTCTATCCTCAAATTTGTCTTCCAATCGTGCATCTTTGCTTCCACACCCTTTATCCTAGATTCCATGCCATTTATCTTAGCTTCTGTTAGCTTTTGTGAGGCTGAGAGTTTTTGCACTCGATCCTGTAATTTTGATATATCATCTAGCATTTCTTCCTCTTTTTCATGAGTCATGCTAGAGATTTCAGGTTCGTTACTAGGTGTTTGCATTTTCTTTCCTTAGGGCATCAGTTACCGATAATAATGCTCTACTAGCCCTCTGAATTCCTTCAAAATAAATTTGGAGCTACAAAACCCTAGAAAAGATAGAAAAGATAGATCAACGCCTTAGAATTCAGCCTCTTCGAGGGGGCAACCTCCTTTACATTACATAGATGAACAATTCCTCGATGATACAAATGACAAAACCTCCTTTCTATATATAGGAGTCTAAGGAGTCACAATATAACCTACCCGACCTAACAATAATAATATAAAGCCATAAAAATAACAATAGAGGGATTCTATGGGGCATAGTAATAGCAATATGGGGGCAATAGGGGCACAATAATGTTAATAAGGGTACAACTACCATAGTAATGGGGTAATCACTAGTATTATAGGGACCCAACATGCCCTTCTCCTTCAAAAAAAAGTGTTGTCCTCAATGCTTGAGTAGTTTTGGATACTTCTATATAAAATTCTCATCCTCCCATGTGGAATCTTCAGCAGATAAGTTCTTCCACTTGATAACATACTCTGAAATTGATCGATTTCGTAGATGTCGACATCTTCTTTCTATGACTGCTTCCGGTTCCAATATAATTTTTCATTCCTCGTCAAGTTCTGGCAATATTGTTTCAACTGGGAGCTTGTCGCCTATAACCTTCTTTAAACATGAAACATGGAAAATTGGGTGCAATCAAGAAGTTGCAGGAAGCTCCAATTTGTATGCCATAGTACCAATCTTTTGCAACACCTTGTACGGACCATAATACTTTGGTGATAATTTATTATCCTTCTTAGCTTGCTTGAGGGACATTTTATTATATGGTTGTAGCCGTAGAAATACCCAATCACCTACAACAAAACTTCTTTCGCCGTGATGTTGATCTGCCTGTTGTTTCATTCTATTTTGTGCCAACACGAGGTTATCCTTTAAGAGTTGGAGAACTTGTTGTTGATGTTTGATGTGATGTTCCGCTGCTTGAACCTTAGAATTTTCTCTCTCAAATATGATGTGATGGATGGTGGTTCATACCCCTAAAGTGCCATAAATGGGGTGATTTATGTTGCTGTATGGAAGGAAGTGTTATACCACCATTCAGCCAGAGGCAACCATTTGACCTATTGTGTCTGTTTATCAGAAACAAAGAAACGAAGATATCCTTCCAAACATTTGTTTACTATCTTAGTTTTCCCATCAGATTGAGGATGATAAGATGAGTTATGAGCTAACTGAGTACCAAGACAAGAAAATAATTATGTCCAAAACTTTCCAGTGAAAATGGGATCTTTGTCACTTACAATAATCTTTGGATTTCCATGTAGCTTTTGAATTGTTTCCATAAATTCCGTGGAAACTATACTGGCTTTAAATGGATGTGATAATGCACAAAAGTGTGCATACTTGGTAAGTCTGTCAACTACCACCATGATGACACTCTTTCCCTCAGACTTGGGTAAACCTGTGATAAAATCCATTGAAACCTCCTCCCAACGTTGGCTTGGAATGGATAAAGGTTATAATAGACCCGGTGTCTTAATTGTTTCAACTTTATTTTGTTGGCAAACCAAACATTCCGCCACAAACTTTTGAATATCTGATTTAAGGCCATCCCAAAAAAATTCCTTCTTAACCCTGTGGTAAGTTTTTAAAAATCCTGAGTGCCCTCCTAAGGGAGAAGTGTGCAAATCCCTAAGAATCTTTTGCTTTAGCTGGGAATTCTTACAGAGATATAAGCGATCTTTGTACCATAACGAATCATTTT
>APFE030517997.1:286191-353294 GCA_000404065.3 Pinus taeda | reverse complement strand
CAGACTTGCAACAACCATTTAAGGTCAAGACAGATGCCTCTAACTATGCTATTGGGGAAGTACTTACTCAACACGGGCATCCAGTGGCATATCACAGTGAGACACTTTCAGACACAGTCTAGAAGTATCCCTCTTATGACAAAGAGATGTATTCCATTGTGCAGGCCTGCCGACAATGGAAGTATTACATTTTGGGGAAGGAAACAGTCATCCACACAGACCACCGACCCCTGCAGTTCATACAGACCCAAGGGAAATTGCAGAATGATCGCCATCAAAAGTTTTCCACATACCTGCAATTGTTCCATTTGAATATCAAGTATAAGAAGGGTGGCACCAACAATTTTGCAGATTGCCTTAGTCGACCACCGATCATGCCGTTAACCACCGTCCTCAACTCTTGTGGGCACAAGACTTCTGATTGGCCACTTCTCTATAAAAGCGACCCAAAATTCGGCCACACATACCAAACACTCTTGGAGGGTCAGCATGTTCTATATTTTCACCTCCAGGATGCCCAGTTATGCCATTTGGGCCACCCTTGTGTTCCTTCAAGCGAGCATGCCAAGATGATTTGGGAAGCACGCTACAGTCAGGCTGCTGGGCAGAGAATAGTGGCAGTACTGGAGAAGTATTTCTATTGGCTGAATCTTCGACAGGATGTCGATAAGTACATCAGATCATGCACTTTTTGCGCCATTTCCAAACTAACCATCAAGAAGCAAGGTCTCTATACCCCACTGCCTACCCCTAGTCGACCTTAGGAATTTGTCTCCATGGATTACATGTCGGGCCTTCCTTCTACTAAGCATGGAAATGATTATGTTTTTGTGGTCATCAATAGGTTCTCGAAGTTGGCCATTATGGCGGCCTGTAAGAGGAATATCATAGCAAAAGCCACTACTAACTATTCTTTGAATGAGTGTGGGTACGCTTTGGGATCCCATAGTCTATCATCTCAGATTGGGACAGCGGGTTCCTCAGTACATTTTGGTCCAGTCTCTGCTCGATGTTGGACACCAAACTCACTATGTCCACTGCCTTCCATCCTCAAACTAATGGCCAGACAAAGGTTGTGTGCAGGATGATCATACACATTTTGCACATGTACAACTCAAAGCATCTACGCACATGGGATGAGAGCCTCCCCTGCGTTCAACACAGCTACGACCAAGCTCTCCATAGCTCGACTAGCCACAACCCTTTTCAAGTGGGCTTGAGATTCCAGCCACTATGTCCCATTGATGTGGCCATGCCATTTGCAGCTACTCACACAGATTCGGCTCATGTCTAGTCTGAAACACATAAGACAACCAACTTCATTGAGCACATCCAACATATTCGCTAGTAGGTCCATGATGTTCTAGAGAAATGAAATGCCAAGTACAAGCAACGACATGATCAACATCGGGTGCCACACAAGTTTCAGGTGGACGACAAAGTCTAGTTGCATTTGCAAAAGGAACGCCTTATCGAAGCCTATCAAAAACTCAGACCACTCGGATATGGTCCTTACACCATTACCAAGGTTGTGGGAGACAATTCATTTGAGCTCAGCATTCCCCCATTCCTTGGCCTACACCCAATGTTCAATGTGGACCGCCTTCGGCCATACTTTCCACCATTACTAGACACATCTAACATTGCAGAATAGCTCACACCCACAAAGTTAAATCCAGATTGGACGGAACAAGCTGCAATTAATCAGATCATGGACACACAGATCAAGCACACTCACCAGTAGAATATCCAAATGTATCGAATTGGCAAATCAGGCCAACTCCTTCACCAAGGCAAGTGGCTCACCAGGGACTAAGTTCAACAAAAGTTTCCTCATCTCATGGAGGAACTCAACGCAATGGGGACCATTCCTTCCTAAGGGGGGAGGAATGATCTAGGTGGATATTGGTGGCCACCTACCAAGTCCACTTGGACCCCCACCATTGTTTCTTTCAGCTTTTCATTTTCCTTAATTGTAGCATGATTTACTATTTTTAGCAGTTTCTTAGGGTCCTAAACTTCCAGAGCCGTTTTGAGGCCCTAAACAACATTTTTTGGGAAAATTGGGAGCAACATGGGTCCATGGATCGATGTTTCTCTTCCATAAGTTGTAGTTCTCGGATAGATCTTTCTAATGAGATATTGTGCGCGTCAAACGGAGATTGTATGCGAAAGCTACGACCCCAGGGAGTTGATGTACCAATTTACCCTAACGGGGCCCACAGTTTGGTGTTTCATCTTCTAGGGTTAGGTTTTTGGATGTTTAGGGTTTTCCATTGTTTCTCAACAATAAATAGGCCTTCAAGCCTCATTGTAACACAATTCAAAGGCATGTAGCCACCGCATCTCTTCTCAAAGATAAGCTACCATCGCCCTAGCTAGTTTATTTCCATTTCTGTTTGTAAGCATATTTCAGTATTTTACAATGATGAAATGAAGTATTATTTCTATTGCATCTCTATATGGATGGTTATATATGTAATTTGTTGCATTCATGTTTAAATTCATATAATTGAGAGCTTAAAATGTTTTTGGTAGATGACTGCAATGTATACCCTTTTCTATATGCAAGCAATTCCCTTAAATTTCCCATTGTTCTATCTAATTCTCCAACCCACAATAATTACTAAAAGATTGTAGAGGTTTTTCCTTTTTTCCTTTTTAGTTACCAAATCATGAACACATGAGATATGGGCCAATTAATTTTCAGTGTGATCATTGGGATATTGAGAATTACTGACCAATTTGACCCTAGGCACCCCCTTGCAGACTTCTAGTGGGATTTTAGTGCTTCTTGTAGCTTTCTAAGTTCCTTGTATCATCTTGTAGCTTTTTTTCCTGTAGGGTGTCCAAAACAAGGTTTGAATCTTTGATGGCTTCTTTGTTGGTCCCAGTCCCTCCGATTTCAAAATGAGCAACAAGTGCATGAAAGTTTGGAATTTATGCTAGTTATGGTCGAGACTTGGAGCATTGTGATGGCTGGAAGTGGTATGGGATTTCATCATTGGGACCATTGGCCCACCAATGGTGATCATACACTTTCCCCTCGTAATCATCACCCACTCTCATATAGCTCAATCGATGACCTTTTTGACTGATTCCCATTGATCTGACATTCCAATGTGGCATGCTGACTAGGAGTTCACTTTTTTATCACAAGCTGAGGGTGGCCAAGTTGACTAGCCACCTCCAGCTTATAAAAAGAAATTTTTCAACATTTATACATTTTCATCATATCGTACTCGAGGAAGAGTTGGATGAGTGGCTATACATGTTCCTACCTTTGTTGGTCGATGCACGCTGGAGGATTGGCCTGTAGTGTTATTGCTCAGGTAAGTGTTCATTTTTTTGTCATTCTTGTTCATTTCCTTCTACTTATGTAGTTGTCTTCCTGTTGTTCCATGTGTGCAAGTGCTTGGTACATCCTTGTTGCTTCTATTTTTGTGGAGCTCTAGCTAGGAGAAATACGGTCTTCAAATATTTTGGTTCTCCCCTTTTCTATGGTTGTGAAGGAGAATGTAGGCTCAGGCTAGTTGTAGTGATGGCACAGGCTGCTACAGGAGATCTTGTAGCTGCTACAAGAAACCCTGTAGCTGCCTTTTTCTTCCCTTTTCATTGATTTTTCTTAGAGGGAGGTTGGATAGTGGTGTAGGGTTTGGATAATGATGATGAAGGCTCAGATGGAGTGGTAAATGACTAAGGCAAAGGAGGACATGTCCTCTGGTCTTTTTCTTTTTCATTTTCTTGTGTTTTTTTGAATGACACAAAGCTAGGTATGGATATGATGGATTGGAACTTTGATTATGGGTGAAGTATGATGAGAAGTAGGTCCCAACTCAACTTATAATAGGCTTGAATAGTGATTTTCCTATCAGGAACGCTTTCCTATAGCATTTCATGACATCCTGTAGTGCTATAGGATCTTCGTATAGTGCTACAGGATCTTCCTATAATGCTACACGATCTTCTTGTAGCAGCTACAGGACATCTTGTACTGAGCTATAAAATGCCAGAAAAGATGACTTGTGATTCCTGAAAGTGGAGGTGAGTGATGGGGACATGGTGGCATGAATGAGATGAAGTGGATAGAGGAAAAACTTAGATGATGCTTGGCATGTTGTCCCTATAGCTATGAGTCTTGTATTGCCTTCAAAAACCTACAAAATCACAGAATTCATGAGTGGGTAGGTTTGAGGCCCCTGCCATGGCATTTTTTATTTTTATTTTCTTCTCTCTTTTTTTAAGACACACAAGCTGCCCCAGAAGAGGCTTTTAGCCTGCTTTCCTTCCCTAGGCATCTCAAAGGAGCCTTTCACACAGGAACCTTTTTATTTTTTTTATTTTCCACTCCTGGGCTACCTCAAGGAGGTTTTCAACCAAATATTTGGCCTCAGATGCATCATAGAGGTTTTCATTTAGGCCCCTTATTTTTTTTTCACAAAAATAAAAACAGTCATCAAGAATTGTGTGACCTGGAATATAAGACACTTCCAATCACATTTACCTTGTTACTAATGGTACTAATGAACTCTTCCCTGGATAGAGGTATTTTATAGGATTTCAATCTATATTTATTGACAACAAAGGGAATACCTTCCTTGTCAGTGGTCCTTATTTGAAAAGCCCCATTGTCATGGCACTTCTTTATCAGATATGGGCCCAGCCACCTGGTCATCAAATTTTCCTTTGAAGTCCTTGAACTTGGAGTCATATAGCATAGCATAATCCCCTTCTTGAAAAACCTTGTCTTTGATGTTCTTGTCATGCCAAACCTTCCTTTGTACTTCAATAAATTTAGTGTGTAGGAGGGCCTGCATCCTTAATTCATCAAGACCATTGAGTTGGAGCATCCTCTCCTGTTGTTCTTTTGTAACATCCAAATCCAATTGTTCTTCCATTCTAAAAGTGTTGTACTCAAACTCAATGGAGAGTAGATCCTTCTTTACATAAACGAAGTCATAAGGGGTGAAGCCAATTGTTGACTTCCAGGTTGTATTATAGGCCCAAGTGGCCTCCACTAGTCTGTCAGCCCAATATTTTATGTTGTTTCTCACATCCTTGGTGAAGATGTCTTCTAATGCTTTGTTACTGGCCTCTACTTATCCATTTTCCTGAAGATGATAGAAAGTTGACTTCCTATGATTTATCTTATTCTACCTCACCAAATTCTCTATCATATGTGATGTGAATTGAGCTCCCTGATCAATGACTAGTTCTCTAGGGTACCCAAACTTGTAAAATACATTCTCCTTTAAGAACACAAAAACTTTCTCCTTTATTGCTACCTTGACTACCTTAGTCTCATCCCACTTGTTCAAATAATTGGTGCATACAATTATGTACTTTTTCTACCCTAATGGTGGATCAATGGGCCCAATTAAATCCAAGCCCCACTTCCCAAATGGATCTAGAACCACCTGAGGCTGCAAGGGCATTTCATCCTTGGGAATAGATTCCCCATTCTCTGGCATTGATCACATCGACTTGTTTATCTTCTTGCATCTTGGTGGAGAGTGGACCAGTAGTAGCCAACTTGTAGTACCTTGAAAGATGTCCTCTTGGCTACAAAGTGACATCCACAAGGCCCATCATGATAGGCTAGAAGGATGTCAAATACTTCGTCCTCCCTGACACATATCCTAAAAATTTGATATGGGCCTAACTTGAAGAGATTTCCCCCAATCCAAGTGAATGGGGTTCTCTTCCTTACAATTATTCTCTTTTCTTTGGATGATAGATTTGGAGGGAATTGTGGAACAACTAGGTAGTTGGCTATGCCAGCAAACCATGGGGAGAGAACTGAAATAGAAAATAAATTCTCATATGGTAGCTAATCATCAACCATTCCTTCCTCACCTGCAGGCAAAGAAAGTCTAGACAAAAAATCTACAACTACATTTTCTCTACCTGCATTATCAATGATGGTTAAATCAAACTGTTGTAATAGAAAAACCATCTAATAATTCTAGAATTCACATCAGGTTTTTTCATTAAGTATTTGATGGCAGCATGGTCAGTATGCACAAAGATTTGATAACTAGTGATGTATTGTCTGAATTTGTTCAGGGAGTGGACAACAGCTAGAAGTTCCTTTTCAGTCACAGTGTAGTTTAATTAAGCCTTGGATAGATTTTTGCTAATGAAGTTAATGACATAAGGAAACTTGTCATCTATCTGGCCTAGATTTTCTCCTATATATTTTTTAGATGAATCAGCAAGGATGTGGAAAGGAAGAGCCCATTTTGGGCCTTTGAGTATGGGTGCAGTAGTCAGCTTGTCCTTCAATATTTCTAGGGCCTCTTGGCAACTTTCTGACAAACAAAACTCAAAGTCCTTGGCCAGTAGTCCAAACAATAGTGAGGCTACTTTTGTTGAAGTCTTTGATAAATCTCCTATAATATCCATCTAAGCCCAAGAAACTCCTAACATCCCTATACTTTTGAGGAGTAGGGACCCTTTTTATGATAGCAATTTTATTTGGGTCCACTTGTAGTCCTTCCTAGGATATTGAGTGACCGAGAATAGTCCCTGCATTCATCAATAACCCACACTTCTTGTGACTAAGGGATAGGTTCATTTCAATGCACTTATTTAATAATTTCCCCAAGTTAGAGAGAGACTCCAGGAGATCACACCCATAGGGAGTGAATTCATCCATATAGATTTCTATAGAGTCATTGACTAGCTCAAGAAAGATTCTCAAAGCTACCCTTTGAAAAGTGGTAGGGGCATTACATAATACAAAAGGAAGGACCCTATAAGAAAAGGTACCCCAGGGACAAGTGAATGTGGTTTTATATTGGTCCTCTAGGGGTTGATCCAGATCTGTTTGTAACCACTGAATCCATCCAGGAAAGATAATAACTTCTTTCCTGCCACACCATCCTGGACATGATCAATGCAAGGGAGATGGAAATGGTCTTTTTTTGTGGCTTTTTTTAACTCTCTATAATCCACACATATCCCCCATTTTCCATTCTTCTTTGAGATCAAAACTAGAGGAGACATCCACTCACTATCTGAGATGGGGTAAATGAACCCTACATCCAACAAATTATGTAGTTCTTCTTTGACTATGTCTTTAAGGGCTGGGTTCATTCTCCTCTGAGTTTGGTGCCCTAGTTTGTAGCCTTCCTTGATGTAGATGTGGTGAGTACACACTGAAGGGTGCACTCGGTTCATTTCCTTATAGCTCCAGGCAAAAGCATCCAAGTTCTCTCTCAGAATGTTGTACAACTTATCTTCCTGATGGGTTGAGAGAGAGGGGTTGATTTTCAATGTTTTAGATGGACCAAATTCTACCATTTTGATATGAGTAGGACTTGAGTCAACTAGGCACAAATCAGTCCAAGGTTTATGTTTTGATTTCTTCACTAGATCATCAAGAGGCACGATGTTGGGGTCTGTTTCTAGAGGATTTGATTAATTAGGTCATCTCCATCAGGTTTCCCTCCTCTCATAATAGTATCTAGGGTACAGATTGGGTAGGATGAAGTATGGTGTACTTCATCTTCTTCCTTCTCTTCCAACCATAAGGGTAAGTCAATCTCTAGGGATGGTTGAGCAAGAGGGTACAAGACAAATTGTTTAGAAAATTGCCCATTATTAATGGTCATGTTTCCAGCCTTGAAACTTATGTAAGTTTCAACAGTGGCTATCCATGGCCTTCTAAGGATGAGAGGATAACCACTGAATTTGGTCATGGTTTGGAGAACTAAGAAGTCAACAGTGTACTCCCAGGAATCAATAGAGACCGTCAAATCCTCAACAACTCCCTTAGGAGCTATTGTGGATCTGTCTGCAAGCTGCAATACTATTGTGGTCTTCCTCAATCATCCTTGGATATTAAGTTTGAGGATGGTATCCTTAGTGATCACATTGATGGCATCCCTAAGATCACTCAAGATGTGGGGGGAAATGATGCCATCAATTTTCACAACTACCAGAGGACTTACAGGGTCTAGATACTTTGGCAAAATCACTCTCCCCAACATTATGTCATACAATTGTCCAATGACATTAATGGTAGGGGTGTCTTTCTTTCTCCTCCCAGGATGTTTGAAGAATTTATCCTTGATTAACTTGTTGTAGATGGGGACATCCTTGATGGCATCGAGGAGTGGGATTTTAACACACAAGTTTTTCAATTCTCCCAAAAGTTTTGGGTTGTGCTGACTAAAATGGATCAATATTTCAGGAAAATGAGGTTGATTGTCTTTAGGAACACTCTCTTCCTTTTCCTCTTTAAGCTCCTCAAGTGGAGATGGAGGTTGGTTATCTATAAACACTCTTCCAGACCTAAGGTTGATTTCTTGAATTTCCACAACATAGACAGGCTAGGATGTCTCTCCACTATAGGCTTGTTGTGTCTATTTCGTTGTTTGGGTTTGGATTTGGTTGAGTAGGCATCGGAGGTTGCTTAGGTGGAGTAGGATGAAGGAGTTGTGGTTGAGATGGAGGTGGAGGAAATAGGGCTGGATATTGATTGAATGGGGTCCTCCACCCCTATGATGGGGTATTCCATTGAGGATGTGGGGGATAATATGGCTGAAATGATTGATTGGTAGGTTGGGAAGGGTATTGAGGTGCATAATACCAAGGAGAAGGTGTCGATCATGAAGGATGGGTAGGAGAACACCAAGCGGGAAGGGATGCATTCTGATTGGGATTGTAATATGAATAGGAGGCCCCTTGCTTTCCCTGTGGGTATGGTCGAGGTCCTTGAGGTCTCCTTTGGTTGATATAATAGAGTCATGCAGCCCCACATTCAGTTCCTTGATACACAACTTTCAATCCAAGCAAAGAAGGGCACTTATCTGTGGAGTGGTTTTTCTCACAGACCGAGCAGACCTTTATAACATTCAATGGACATTAATTTCTAGGGCGCCTTCTAGTGCATCTAGGGCAAAATACAATTAAGTCTCTCTCTGCTTCCTCTTGATCTGCATGGTGTCCATTTGTAGAGAAAGAGTATGCAACATTTCAATTTTAAAGTCTTCCAACATGTTTCCAATTTCACTCTTGATATATGTGTTGGAGGAAGAGAAACTAGCTAAAGCTTGACTGGACCTACCCTTCTTTCTGGCAACCCTAGAATGACTTTTTGAAAATTTTCTTGATATCATAATAAGATAATTGATAAATGTCCCCTCCAAAAAACATGTTTAGGGTTTCTAGGATATATTCCTTGATCCCTCTAAGAAGGACTAACTTGAGTGACTCAGGATCAAGGGTGCATTTGGCCCTTTTATAGATGAGTTGGAACCTTTCCTCATAATGCTCCAAAGATTCATCATGTCTCAAGGTCATTCTGAAGTTTTCTGCTTTGGTTTCCTTGGACCTTACAGTAGCCCCTATACTTGTCATTGAAGGATTGTTGCATTTGAGCCTGGATAGTGATGTTGTCCCCAGGTAAACCCATGAACCAACAGAAGGTTGCATCCTTAAGGGTGGATGGGAACAACTTCAACTTATGGTCATCGGAGGTATAATCATAAGTTTTTCAGATGAAGACAAATTCAAACAAAAAGGTATCAGGGTCTTCTGAGGTTAAGCCATGGAAGTGAGGAAGGGCATGATGTTTAGTCCTATTTCTATTTTCAACCATGGTGTAAGTGTGTTGAATGGTTTCTTCTTCTTCTTCTTCTTCCTCAATAGGCTCTTCAAAGATATTTGGTAGCTCACCTAATTGGTCCTCTAACTCCCCTACAGTCAGAGAGGGAAGCTGACAGCCAACAAAGAAGAGGGAAGGTTGATTGTTTGATGGTGTGGGGGTATTTGACAAAAATTTCCCTAAATTGTCTCTACTCCTATGAGGCATGAAATATTTTTTTTCCTTTTATGTGTTTTTCAGTATTAATTGCAAAATAGAAAAGGAAAGCAGAATAACATCTACCTACTGAATGTAAATTAGAAAGAAAAGCATAAATTACATCTACCTAGACACCTCCCCAACAACAATGCCAAAAAGTGATGAGCCTCAGTATTGCAGCAAGGATGATGCAACTCCTAGGGCTACCAACTTTACTTTATCAACTCGGGGTTTTGTACAAAATTTAAGGTGACAGTGTTATATACAGAGCAGATGCAACATTCTGCTCATGTCACTTCTCAAGTAGGATGCTAGATCACTGGGGTTCCATACCAGTCTTCTATTGACTAGAAGGATTCTGACCACTAATAGTGTAAAGTTAGTTCTAATGCGGGAAATTAAATTCTTACCTATTGAGGAAATGAAAGTTGTTGAATCATAAATGCTATCAAATTCCATAAATCATCTAGCTAGAAAATAACACAAATTACTTGCAGAAAAGAACTATTCTAACCTTCCAATTTATCCTCTAGCTATTATGACTGTTTGAAATGGAAATTTGTTCTATCGTTCTAGGACTCATACATTCATGCACTAACTATCTCGGTTTACATTTGCAGAAAATGAATATCTTGATTTCTAAATTTAGAAATGTAAATGCTATGCTATTTTGTCTGATCTTGCAGAGGGAGATGGAATGGGAAGGTTGTTCTAAGTGGCATTGATGGGCATGGAATCCAAGATGAGGGCCTAACCTACTTTTTATACTGTCATCTTTGGTCAAGCAGGATGCTACAGGAAACTACTACAGGATGTCTTGATCTCCTACATGATGTCCTGGTTTGCTACAGGAAGTTAGCTAAAAGGATTAGGGGGGAAGAAAAGTGAGATGAGGTGCTAGAGAGATGTATTATGGTGATAGAATGTGTGGAGAAGGTGCACATTACCCAAGACTAAGCCCAATGCTCCAAGGAGGTTAGATTTGCCTAAGGTGGCTTGCTCACAGTGGCTACAAAATAGAGGTTTGGACTATGGATTGGTATGCCTTGGTAGAAGGTGAAGAGGACCTAGGCGAAGCTGGTTCGATGAGCTCCTCCCTACAAATCAACAATGCCTACAACAAAACCTGTTTTTCTTTTCATTTATGCATCACTACATGTCAACATGGAAAATATGAATTGAATTTGAGAAAGTTGATTTATCTATTATTAAGAACTAAATATATGAAATGGAATTCCTTTTAAGCTACAAAAAAGCTAAGGAAATAAGATAACAATCTACAAGTGCTTCCAAGAAATCATAAACAGTGATCTAGCTAAGAATGAACCCTAAGCTAGGAATGACCAAAAGAAAAATGTTCTTTTCAATGTTGTGAGAGTGGGGCCCTCTAATCATGATCCCATCAGGGATGTGATATAGAGTCCACTGTCACAATATTTTCTGATGTAATTTTCTTCACTACTACACCATTGATCTACCTCTTCAAACTAATAGAAAATAGGTTAAGCAATCACTCAAATACTTGTTAAGCTAAATAAAACATAAATAAAATTCAACAGCTAACTATCATTTTAATCTAAGAATACAGATACAGAAATAGGAACTTCTTGGCTAGGGTTGGGCCCTAACCCGAGATCTTTATCCCTTTGATTCAAATCAGTTCTGGATCAAAATAGAATTTCTCATTATCTTCAAAATGTCAATTACAACATAACAATAACAGTCGCAATGTTTTAGCTCAAAATGGCCTCTTGGCTACAACAAAAAATCGAATCCTAATGAGTTCCTTGGCTCTCTTATTTATACAAAACTAGAGCTCCCAACAAATCCCTAGAAAATAGGGAGACTTTGCTCCCTAATTCGAGAATGACTCTTTCTTACCTATCACTGGCTTGGCTACCAATGGACTTGGCTTGCTTGTCTGCTAGTAACTTTGAGCTGATAAGATATGGTGGAGGAATCTTCGAATGATTTGAGGATTTTAAGGAGGGAGGCCAATCTCCTAAAATATCTCTTACTTGCTCACTTTGAGTTCCTACACTTAAGTCAACCTAAAACTGCTCCAATTCCTACATTTAATACATATGAGGCCACATGATATAGTAACTCACATTCACCCTTCTCACTAAGTAAAATATAACAAAATATGTAAATAAATGTGAGAAAAGACAATTTTAATAAGCTGGAGAGTGGCATTAGGACCCATATAATTTACCTATTGAGGAGCCTCATCAATGCGCACCGGTGTATCCTCAGTGCCAAACCAATTAACTAAAGATTCACTCATAAATAACTCATGCATGTGAGTTCATTGGAAGACCCAATTGAGATTAGAGTTCAGGGACAATGTATTATCAGTTATATAATTTTACAAGTTGTACATATGATGCACGCAACCAATTGAGGACCTATGGATGGATTGTGCAGTTATGGAGTGAGGATTTTCCAATTAAATATGGGCTAATTCTCTCAAGAATTACACAAGGAAGTAGGGGATTGGTAGGGATCATGATTGGCTAAGCGTTGGCTTCAACTGATTTGTGAAGCAGAGAGATAGATTGTACTTGTGCATGAATTTTTCAGGTTGAGCAAGCATTGTATTTTCTTCTCAAGTCTTCTGGTTAATGCAATATAGATAGTTGGGTTTTTGAGCAATTTCTTTTGCCAGAAAAATATCGTGTTATGTGTGATTGAAATTCTTCCTTTTTTTCTTATTGTTTTCATTGATCAATTTTGGTTTCCAGTGAAGAGTAGATTATATTCTTGTCTTATGTTTTATCATATCACATAATTTGTTGAATCTACAAGTAAAAATCTACAATTTTGACCCTAGTCATAGAATCAATAATTTAATTTTTTATTGTATTGCCACTTTTTTATAAACTTGAGGGGTCAATGAAAGCTTATATCATGACTATTGATCTAAATTGTGGAGGTGCAATCTCATCCCTCCATAATTTTGGAGATTGGTTCAAAAACCTATAAAAGACAGAAATGGGATATTAGAGAGATCAATTCGATTTGTCACAAGAGTTAGGCATTCAAGGGAGACAGGAAGTCAAAGTTACAAAAAAGTGTGATAAGCGCAATGAAAATTTTGGTGGGGGGGGTGGTGGGTGGGTGGGTGTAATGGGTAGGATTGAGGAAGTTGAAATATCTAGGCTATACCAATTTAGAGGAGAAAAACAGAGTGATTTAACAGGGCCGAGATGGAAAATCGATTGGGCTGAAGGGGGGTTAATTACAAGGCCATACAAGCCAATTTCCAGTGATATGTATATATATATTTGGTTTGGGTGTACATTCCAAATTCCATTAGGCCATACAACTAATTTGTTGGGTCAAAATAATAAAAAATTATGGGTAAATTGTTGTTGTAAATTCTTGAGAAAATATTTGCCGCAATCAATTTTTTGAAGTTGAATAAAGAGCCCAAGTTTGCTAGTTTTCCCCACATTGAGGTTTATATGGTAAAAATTGTTCAAATATTTTTATTTATTTGGTTTACTATTTATTATTTATGTTGCGCATACTGAGTTAGGAACTCAGAGTATTTCTTGTTATAAAATTTCAGATCTAAGGAGATTAATTTTATTTTTGTTCTAAGAAATTTCATTGAACATTAAATATGATTTGGGTTGAAGAAATGTCACAATTATTAATGATTTCTCTATTTTTAAATTAAATTTGAAATGTGTCACCCATTTCGATGTGACATATAATGCTCAACTTTAGTTTTATGAAATCATTTAACTTGGATTGTGATGGAAAAAACTTATAGCTATTAATGTCATATAATATTTAACTGTCTTCAAGATGAATTGTTTGTTGTCCAATAAGATACATTATGTTGGTTAAAAATGTTTACAAAATTGATTAACTGATTCAATCAATTGTTGCAATTTGATTAATTTTGTAAATCAAATTCTTCTATTAAATGATATTTCTTAAGTTTCATCCTAAATATTGTTACTGAATGTTTTATGAATATTGATAAAATTAAATTGTATGATGGTTAAATATAAGAAAAGTATTATTCCTCAAATTTTATATAATGCCAACAACTGACAAATTAAATCATGAAAACAGTCCTAAAACATTATGAATATATAAACAGAAGTAGCATATAGTGGATATAATATGCAATATTAACATGAATAGAAGAACTCAATAAAATATAGATTCTTTTTTCGGTAGCAATAAAACATGGAGAAAATATGATAATGAGAAAAATTCAAATTAAGCCTAAAAAGCATTTTTCTATGGAGAAGAAGTGGTTCAGTCAAACTATTTTATAAACCAATTGTGAATTCAAAGGTAGATATTTGTAATGTTTTCACGGTATTAGTAGCATAGAGAACATGGTGGTTCTAGAAATGGTGGAGAAACAAGGGTTGATATGAAAAAAACATCTAAGTATGCAATACGAACATCAATAATATTGGTTCACTAAGTGGTGTGACATGTTTGTGAGAAGTCAATGTTTGGTAGCCTTTAACATTGTATAAAATCAAAATGAGGTTAGGTGTAATATTATTCTAATGGATGCATTTCATGTGTTGTTGGGTAATTCATGGAATTTTTATGTACATACAATGCATGATAAAAATGAAATATTAATTGCTAACCACGATGGAAGAATAGCCCAAAGAATCTTTTTATATTTGGGTTGTGTTCCTACTATCACTAGTTATCATGGTTGCTTATATTTATATAACTTGTTGCTTATATTTATATAACTTAGTTTTCATATTTGTGAATGGTTTATGTTTCAATTTTGTATAGTTTAGCTCTATTTGAATGTTATATGTACATTAATATATGTTAAATCTTGATATATAGCTAAGGAAACACCATGATGTGTTGGTTTTGACACTTATTATATTAATACCAAAGTTCTATAAAATTGTGATGTATCTTATAGATTTGAATGATATGATTAAGTTATGTTAACAATATTAAGTTGGAATCTATCATTACTTGGGATATTTTTGGGGGTATATTATTACATTGCAAGTTTGAATTCACACAAAATTCCAACTAGATGCATTGTACATAATTTAGTTATTTTAAAAACATTTATGAAATTTCAAAATGATAAATATTAAATATGTGTACTTTGCATTCATTCTCTTCATTTCAATCATTATTATTTTCTTTTGCTAACTCTGCAAATCCTTTTATGGACATTTTATGCATAAAAAGTAATAAAAGGATAAATAGATTAAAATGAAGAATGGTACAACATCATAGATTGCAAATGAGATACTATTATTGATAGTAAATGTTTAAAATCATAAGCTATATTTTTCATAGAATTTCTTTAGTTGATGGCTAATTTTTCATAAGCTACAAGGCAATGTGGATCCCACATTAATTTTACAAATTCTACTATGGACACTTTATATAAAAGATAAAATAAATTAAAATAATAATAAAAACTAGCCAACAACATAGATTGCATAGGAAACAATATTTTAAAAGCATTCCAATGAGTGTTCTCTATTTCAAGATAAATTTTGTTTACTAAATTGAAACTCAATCTAGTGGATTCTAAAAAAAATCGCAATCATATATCTTCAAATGCCGAAACAAAAATATTTACATATCACTACTTGTTGTCACACCTCAATTATATTCATTGCTTGGTATTAAAACATTGTTGTTCTTAAAAATATGTTGTGATCTCAAATCATGTCTTAGTACAAATTGTCAATCTCTATCCAACACATCTAGGTAAAATAACACTTGATTGCAGTGTTTTAAGAAAACATAAAGCTTAGTTTTAACCTATATGCTTTTAAAGAATATATATTAGCACACCTTCATTATATTCATTTACATTTCTCTATTCAAAGGTATCCCGCCAATTGCAATTAAAAATAACACATTAAAAAGATGAAAAGTCCACTTACATGATCTCTTGTATTTTTCCAATGTAAACTCCAATATATTATTTTTTGATAATGGTGCCTAACACAACTAGATTGGTCAAACTTTATCTCCACTCTAATATCTTATGTGATGTGGCCGTCATTGGCATCCTTAATGTGAAAATGTGAACAATGGATGATGTCATATGTCTAATAATTTGAACATTAATACAAATATAATACATATTAAAATTCAAAATGAAGATTATAAATTGAACACGATGCTCATAGAGATTATTACAGAGTTGTTGCAATTTCTCCCTGTGTTTAGTGCATCTAATTCTTTTCCACGTGAGTAACAACTGAATGCGCTATATTTCTCTGTGACTTTTTCAACCACCCAATTATTGGGCTAGATATTTGGTAGATTGTTTTTAAATGATTAGGTTATGACATGCTTCTATCATTCAATTTTCTGATTTCCTATCACTATCACATTTCCTTCTTTTAGTTTCATACAACACGACCCATGGTTGCATTTCCTCCACATTGAAAAGAATAGATTTATTGATGGCATTAGTTTCTAAATTGGTTAATTTATACATGAATTGAGAATGACTATTATGAGATCAAATATATATTATCAACTTTAGTGTAAATAGTTTCTCTATACAAAGTTGACACTTTATATTTTCACCTTTTTCAATTCATTTGTAGTAGATTCCCTTATCTTTTCTCTTCATTCCATTCGTCATCCTAAAGCACTACCCTTAGTGTGTTGCCAATATGTTTGATGTACTCACTAGGAAAATAGATTCTCATATACTATCTATTGATTTGCCATACAATAATTTGGTTTCGACCTTTGTCAAATAATATCCTTCAAATTTTTTATGTACCTCCCTAAAAAGAATATCCAATGATTTGAGAGCACCCCAACTATTTCAACCTCATCAAGTATGTGAATTAGAAGATGGAATTACAAGTCGATAAATCCAACTTGTTGCTTTTATTCGATTATGTGTGCTTCCATAAAGAAGTTAAAACATTTTTGAATATATGCATGGGATCTAATAACTGTGAACCCTTAAAATGCTCCCAATAAGGAAGCTCATCAAATACAGGTTTCCTTTTCATCCCAATGGGAATATTTTCAACAAAGGTGTCAAAAAATTTAGGATCATTGTGTTAGTGTTAGTGTTTCACACTGCCATCAGTGATCAAAATATGCTCTTTTTCATTTCATAGTAGGAGTCCCATATTGATGAGTTTTCATTCCATTAGGTCATGGATTCACTGATGGTAGGGTTTACTTCAATTTTCCCTCATGATCTGTACTTGTTGATCCTCTTCCATATATTTTAGTCATGGCTCATGTTCCCTTTTCAATTCATTTCATTAGCTCTTAGGGTTTGGTCATGTTAGGTTTTAGGGTCCCACCATGGTCAAATCCAGTTATTACATGCCAATAATGATCAGCAAGGACATGAGGAAGCCAATAATGATTGGTAAAGTCATAATTTATCATTTTGAAAGCCGAAGGTAGTTCTCACCTCAAAACTTGTTTTGAGGTGAAAACATAGTATTTTGTTTTTATCTTCATTTCTTATGTAATTTTATGTTTCCATATGTAATATTGGTTCCCATTTTCTCCAAAGAATCTAATGATGTTGCCAAGCACCTGCCACTACAAAAATCAAGTCATCATGAGCACCAATTCACTTGCAAAAGCAAAAGAGAAATAAGCACTAAAACCCTAAATTCCTCTCCCAATGAGCTAGGGTTGGCTATGAGAGAAGAGATATCTGAGAAGAGGGGGCATAAGAGATATCAAAAGGTATGAAGCCATTTCATATCATCAAACATCAGGTCTCTATCATTGGTCAAGAAGTCATTCCAAGGAATAAGACATTCACCACACATAAGGGACAGTTTTTCTTCAAATTGTGTTTCTGAGCATGAAAGGATGAATTTGACAAAAGTGAGAGAGGTTTTTGTCCATCATTGACCCAAGAAGAAAAATCCATTTTACTTTTTACATGGGTTTCATGGTTTGGGAGAAATGTCGAAAACATCATTTGCCTCAGGAGGGTTAATGCACCTCTCCAGTGACCTTGGTAAAATCATTTTTTCTCCTAGATGGAATGACCAAATGACTTTCATGGAGTCAACTAATATGTAGACACAACGAGATTTCCAATGAGCTATCATGAGCTTAATTTGGAGTTGAGAAGGCCTTCAAAAGTTGATTGCAACAACACTATGCATTTTGGCAGCCTCATTCTGCACATTTTGACCAGTCTTGGGAGACTGAGCTTTTGACAGGAAAAATGAACTCCAAATTGAAAAATTCAAGATTTTCTGGAAAGCAGACTCGACAAACTTTCGAACTAGCTATCACACGCTCAATTTGGACATCAGGAAGGTAGTCAAACGTCAACTTGAAGTGGTGTTACGCTCCTAGGAAGTGGCGCTGCGCTCCTAGCCTTGCACTACACTCCTAGAAAAATTTCATAGTGTAAATTATAACTGATGCTGCGCTCCTAGCCTTGCACTACACTCCTAGAAAAATTTCATAGTGTAAATTATAACTGACGCTGCGCTCCTAGCCTAGCACTACACTCCTAGGTTGTGGCACTGTGCTTAGGCCAGCCAAGCCCAAAATCACTCCTAGCTTCAATTTTCTCCAAAATTTCATCTTGTTTATCACTTGCCAAGTAAGTCTTGTTGCTTCTCTTCTCTCTTAGTTTTCATATGTGTAAAATTTCATGGTTTTGAAACTCTTACATGTAAACCCTAATCTCCACTAAAACCCTAGTTTTTCAAAACCCTATTGCTTCATTCTACCTACCACTCACCTCCTACACTAAAACCATTTTCCCCACCACTATTATCCCCTTCTACCATCCCTTCATTACTCCCTAAACCTTATTCCTCTCATGTTTTTCCCATAGCTTCACTCACATCCATTCCTCCACAGCCATTGCACATACCACCCATCCCATACATTTTCAAAACTGTAAACTAGGAGAGTTAGCTAAATCATGGATAGAGGAAGCTATTTTGAGCATGATGATGAGCCCGAGCAACATGACACTGAGATCATTGATCTAGAGGCTCAAGAGAGGGAAAATGTCAAAGATGTCATTATTCAGGAGAAAGAAGCCCAAATACAAGATTTGACGGACAACTTAGAGAAAGCTAAGTTTGTCATCACTTACCTAGAGCAAGAAAACAAACAACTAAGTCATAAACAGGTCCTCATGGAACTTGAGCTACTGAAGACAAAGAGGCAAAGTGACCAAGAGGCTCATGTCACTTTGACCCCTATTGAGCAAGAAATTGAACAAGATAGGGAAAATTGGCTTGAAAGAGTCAACCTACATCTTTAAGGGCTCATTAATAAAGGCCAACAGGGATAAGAAAATTCTCCAACATATGGCATACCATTACATGACCCGCAACAAAATCTGTAACATGAGGATTAGAAAATTGAAGGCAAGGCTAAGGAGAGATTTGGAAGGAAAAAATAAGAAAGATAGATTGAGAATGTTGGTTGAAGCCTCCCTAGTCCATCAAAGCAATTGATGGTGGTCTTCCATGCCAAATTTGGTCAAGTTTTGGAAAGCTTTTGCATTTTTGAAATTTTGTAATTCATAACATAGAAATTTTGCCTAGGAGCGCAACACCACCGGCGCTACGCTTCTTCTTGGGGCATACATTGGAAGAAAAGTTGACATATTTGGATTCAACATGATGAGGACATACACCCTGGAAAGTTTCAGAAGTTTTGGAGCAGATCTGGTCCACCAAAAGGTCCAAAAGCTACTAAAAATGACCTCTCTACCTCTTTTTGGACACACATAAGCAGTCGTTCGAGATTCAATTTTTGAGGGGGGGAATGACCTCCAAATTCAAAACTTCTAGGTGTTTCGGACACTAGACTTGAACACCTTTCCAATGAGCTATCATGGGCTCAATTTGGCTAAGGATAAGGCCTTCAAAAGCATGTGGACAGTGGCACTGCGCTTAGGACCAGTGGCGCTGCGTTTTTGACCATTTTGCTCAGAAAATCAAAATTTACCTATTTTGATTGTAAATTGGATTTCTCTCTTCTCATGGATTATTTCACTAATTTAATTGATGACATGGCATGTAAATGTAATGGTAAAATAGTGTTAGAGGGTAGAGTCATTAGTTAGAGGTGGTTTTGAGGCAAATGAATCTGTTTCCACCTTTTTAGAGGCAGTTTGTTTGACTGCCTATATTCCAGTTCTTTGTTGGAAATGGTTGAAACACCCCCTCTTCTCATGGATTCGACCACTGAAGGTCAGGATGAGTAGTTTAGATGTCTATATTATGTGTTTTCTTAGTCATTTGGTGAGGTTGGACTCACTTGGATGCTCTGAGCTAGATTGTACACCATTGTAAGCAGTTTGGCAAGGAAATTAACAGGATTTGCAACTATTTTTATGGGATTCCTGTGGTATGGCATCTTACCATAGTTTCTTCTTTGCTATCAGTTGTTTATGTGTTTATGTATGCCATTATCTATTTCACTTCTTCTAATTGAATGATATTAAGATAGATAGGTAGAATTCATTGTTTGTAGTGCTCTACCTTGGGAAATCATTCAGTACTCTATGTTTTCTACTGTTTGAGTAGGATCCATGATTGTCTCATGCCCTCCTCAGCCCATTTCCGGTCTTAGACATCTCACCTCACTAAATTTAAAGTGTTAAAGCCTCTACCTACCTTGCCTCATAGAACACCCTGTATTCTGACCTAATTTCCTGGACCTAAAACTGCCTAGCTCCATCTGATCCACAAAATCCAACAAATTCAATCAAAATCCTCTGAGCTACTATACCTAGCATAAAATCTTATTCTAGATCCAATCATATTGACTGAGATCCATAAGGATAGAGCCCTCTCCTAGCCTTGTAGGGTTAGTTACAAGGTTAAGCGTGGTTTGTGGTTACCCTAGAATTGCCTCCCTTTAGCCTGAGGTCAATCTAGGTGATAACACATTGAACATTGTTTGCCCATTTGAATTTAACAATTCTACAATTTCCTTCTCCTTCTCTATGCCATATGCCCTAATTCAATCTAATGGTGTCATTATTATATGTATACATGTTCTCTCTAGTTCACCATTGAAAGCATATGCAAGTCTTTTATAAGGTTGGCCTTCTAAGAGGAAAACCCTTGAGCAGTTGAACACCAATTTTGTAGGTGGTTGGACCACCTAGCCTTTATAGAGGGTCCACAACATCTACATCCGTGATACCCTTCTATTATATGACCTATGATGTTGTTGTATATAGAGCACATCAACATAAAAAACATGGTCGCACCAAATTAATTATTCCAAATAGCATCATAGTTATTAACAAATAAATGAATGATTCCCACAGAAAGCTCATAGTCTTGGATAGTTGTGTGTGGTGTACACACATTTTCCATACAACATAAAATATCTCTCCATTGAGATGGGTCTTGATACATGATATACATGTATGCCTTCTCATAATTTCTCAAATTCATTCATTAATAATCATAGGTGGACATTCATTTTCTTCACTTCTCTTCTACCAAGGACTATAAGAGAAAGCATTAGATGCTAATTCTTCATGGAAAACCATGGGGGATTTTGTTATTGATCACTACCATTGGATAAACATAATAGTTGGTGTTTTGGTGAAATATAGGTTAACTCCATTCATGGCTATGCTCAATTGTAGGCTTTGTAATTCACCTTGAATTTATCAGGCCATGTATCATATATATGCTTCATGGCTATTGACTCTAATGGGAATCACATAACTCCTAGCTCACTGATATGTGAGGCATGTCACCCATTTAACAAACTACTTTTTTGCAAATAAAGAGCCTTTGAATCTCAGAACTATAGGAATTTTCCTCAATATATTATGAGGAGGATCATACGCATTACCCTTGTTTTTTATTTTTAGTACCATTCATGCTCACATTCTACACATATCTCTTTATTCACATATTACTCTATGTATAGAATACAATCATTTATACATGTGTGGTATGATATGTACTCAACATCCAACCTTGTTAGTAGCTTACTTGGATTTACATAAATGTTAGACAAGACATTGTCACATGGAAGTACCTTATCTTTGAGTAACCTGCAATTAATGGGAAATTGAAATGTATAGTATCATCAAGCATGCATAAAATCAACCATTTTCAATATTCATTGTCTGGTAATTTTCCTTGAAAAAGTAGGGGAGTTCATGGTTAGTTACCTCAAAAGTGTTGAGAAACACACATCTAACATGGAATACATTACTTTCAAGTTGTACAATAATGTTGTTATACCTAGTACGTAGACTATGAACCATGTCCATAGAGAGGGGGTTGTGGAAGAAGATTTCAGGGTTTCGAAGAAGGTATCAATGATATTAATGTCATACCCTATTTCATTTTGTTGGAATTCATGTAACCAAATTATCTTTGTGGCATGGATATCTTATAAGAAATCATCCATACCAATGTCTATATCATTGCCTTTGTCCTCGACACATGAAGAACTAGCATTATTGTAGAGATTTTAAATTGGTTACTATGGATATGGTGGGAATTTCATAAATGATTGGTTCCACCATGCTTGGAATGCTTAATCTCTTGCTCATTTAATAATAATCTCTTGATTTGACATCGTATTAGGGTGCAATGATAGTCACTCATAGTAAAAATATTAAACATTACATTGATAATGTTAATAACACAATAAATTTAGTATGTTAAAATTATACCAAACATGTATTAGAAGCATGGAAATTTTTTCCCAACAATAAACATGTAATCAACTAGTTTATAAGTAAATTTTGAATTAAGCAATACATTTACATTAGTTCTATTGAAATCTAAAAACACAATTACTTTATCATCTTTTTCTGATTCCTCAAGGGAACATCTAAAGGTAGACGCAATGCAAGTTATTTTTTATAAATTTTTAGTGGTCTACTGAAATTATAGGGGTGCATGCATGGAGCTAGGTTATGCTTTTTAGCAAAGAGAGGGTGCGTTTTGGTGAAAAAAGGATGCTCGATCGAGAAATTTTAAGTGCTCGATCGAGCTATTTAGTTGCTTAATAATAGATTGATTGAGCATTTAAACAAACCCTCAATCGAGGCCTTTTCTAACCTGAGTTAGAGGCTCAATCAAGAGTTATGGATCGATCAAGAGTTATGACTCGATCAAGCTATATGTTTCGATCAAGCCTATGGATCAATTGAGTGGTTTGACTTGATTGAGCATTATTTATTATTAAAAACCCCAACCACAACCTGTGCAAGTCATTTTACTTAGACCGCAAGAAAAAAAAAAGAGTTCAACTAAAGGTTTCTAATCTCGATTGAGACGGAGGAACTCAATCCAACTACCCATCGACCTTGTCAATGACCCAAAGGCTTAAGCCAAAATAGGGTATTTTATATAAATGTTTAGTCGTCTACTGAAATTATAGGGGTGCACGCACGGAGCCAGGTTATGCCTTTTGGCAAAGCAAGGGTGCGTTTTGGTGAAGAAAGGATGCTCAATCGAGCAATTTTAAGTGCTCAATTGAGCTATTTTGTTTCTTAATAATAGATTGATTGAGCATTTAAACAAACCCTCGATCGAGTCCTTTTCTAACCTGAGTTAGAGGCTCGATCAAGAGTTATGGCTCGATCAAGAGTTATGACTCGATCGAGCTATATGTTTCAATCGAGCCTATGGATAGATTGAGTGCTTTGACTTGATCGAACATTATTTCTTATTAAAAATCCCAACCACGATCTGCGTAAGTCATTTTTCTTAGACCGCAAGAAAAAAAAGAGTTCAACTAATGGTTTCTAATCTCGACTGAGACGGAGGAACTCAATCCAACTACCTATCAACCCTGTCAATGACCCAAAGGCTCAAGCCAAAATACTTGTGGTTTTCATATCATTCTTTCTCTTTTATTTAATTGTTTTTGCAAAATAAAATACATTAATTTGAAAAAAAAAACTACCATACAAAAACTACAAAAAAAAACACGAAAACGACAAAACCCACCAAGAAAACCCTTGAATATTTTCTATGGTAAAAACTTTATTTTTTTAATTATTTTAGGTTTTAAAGTTTTTTTAGGAATTTAGAGAAACAAAATTAAAAAAAAAAAATCAATTTTTGTTATTAAAAATGCATTTTAAATTTCGAACAAACAAATTAAACTATAGGCAATAAATAAATAGATTAGGAGCTTTAAATTGACCTAACAAATATTGTTGCCCATAATGAACCTCTATTAAATCAAATAAGAAATTTTATTTCATTTTTTATTTTAAATTTAAATAAATTTATATTTTAAATATTTTTAAATAATAAATATAGTAATTTGTTTTAAAAAATTAATCGTACTTAAATAAAATATTAATAAATTTACAAATCCAAAACTAATTAAACATTTAACATAACTATGTATAACCTCTATTATATAATATGACTATTTAATTATATATGTAACATAAAGTTGTAAGGTATAACATAACTATAACCATTATATATATACAACATAACTATATATAATTATATAACATAACATAGCATGTAACATAACTATATGGCTATATATAATATAGTTATAGCTATAACATCTCTCTCATGCACACACATATAAAACATTTAACATAGTTTTATAACTATTTAACATAATGTTCTCTTCGTAATAACATAAGGTGGGTGATGCTCAACCACTTTTTAAGACTTGAGTTGATCTATAAACTGTAATTTTCCTTAAAATTTCCATTCTCATATTTGTAGAATTATTTAATATAATGATATGACAACTATATATCTCTGAGTTCCCACCCTTATTAAATTTATTAGTTGAGGAATGATTTTGTAACTTACACTTCCCATATTTTTATTTAACTATATAACACAACATAGCATATATATATATATATATATATATATATATATATATATTCAACAATACATCATTGATACGTACATCAAATCCATGATGAAAAGTGCATTTAAAGTGAATATATAAGAATTTTGACTATTTTCTAATTTATACCATATTGTTTCAATATGTAGTGTATTGTACCAGTATCATTGTTTTCATGTGTTTGCACCAAGTACATGTCATGTGTCAAAATCAAACATATTAAGAACTTGTCTTAAGGAGTATTTAGTTGGCATGAATTTTTATTAGTTTTGTAAATAGGTTTATTTCAATTTTTTATATATATTCAAATATTTCTACTCTATGAATAAAATGCACTTTTTATAAATGGGAAAAAGTGTAAGTTAGATTTCACCACATTTTTCGATCGTGTTTACATGGAACTCAATACTTTGGTTGACAATTTATCAAAAAAGAGACTATTTAGTTTGAGACTTCATCTTAGATTATTCTACTTGAGTTTATAAATGGTTTTCTTGTCAACATTCTTTCTATGTAAACATTTTTTTCTTGGATTAGTTTATATGTATTACATGTAATTTCTAGAGTCATCTCCCATACGCCTCCCAACTGCATCTTGTCGGAGTATTGGGGGATCTATTGTACATGGTCAGACTAAATCACGTAGCCATACTAGAGTGCGTGTTCCACTTATATATCCTCCCTCTGAGACTAGTTAGAGTGCAAGAAGCAGAGTTCTGATGATCTTGCTATGAATGGTGGACTTTCTTCACCCGTTGCAGGTACACATCTTGTATTTTAAATCCTCTTTAAACTTTATGTGTTTATGTCTTGAAATTTTCTTTAACTTTTAAATCATCTTCAATTGATGTGTTTTAATTTAATGTATATGTTATTGTGTTTGTGTGTGTGTGCATGTGTATATATATATATATATATATATATATATATATATATGATTTGCAAACCCTCACTAGGGCGAAGATGAGGATCAAAGTGTTGTGTCAATCCCTTCGTGGAATGACATTATAGCTAGTATCACAGTTGAGGATGTTAGGGCCCAACATACATGGATCACATGAGAGCTAGATAAAATCTCTACTAGTTCGCCTCCTAGGCATAGTTTGTCTTTGATGTTGGTTGATCGAGACATACCAAATCACGAGCCCACAAATCCACCTCCTATATTCCATACATAGGATTAGGAGGCCTGAAGTTCGAGGCCCACATATTTGGAAGATGGTGAAAGACACCGCCAAGAACGTTGATGATCACGGGGAGTTGTTTGACATCCCTCTAGACTATCGTGCTAGACATGTTGGTATGATTCTGGTAAAGTATTTTAAGAATGAAATTTTCTTTAAATTTTAAATCATCTTCAATTGATGTGTTTCAATTTAATGTATATGTTATTGTGTTTATGCCTATATATATGTGTGTGTGTGTGTGTGTGTGTGTGTGTATGTGTGTGTGTGTGTGTGTGTGTGTGTGTGTGTATGAATATGATTTGCAAACCCTCAGCAGAGCGAAGATTAGGATCAAAGTGTTGTGTCAATCCCTTCGTGGAACGACATTATAGCTAGTATAATAGTTGAGGATGTTAGGGCCCAACATACATGGATCACATGAGAGCTAGATAAAATCTCTACTAGTTCACCTCCTAGGCATAGTTTGTCTTTGATGTTGGTTGATCGAGACATACTAGAGGGTGAGCCCACAAATCAACCTCCTATATTCCATACATAGGATTAGGAGGCCGGAAGTTAGAGGCCCACATACTTGGAAGATGGTGAAAGACACCACCAATAACATTGACGATCATGGGAGTTGTTTGACATCCCTCTGGACTATCGTGCTAGACATGTCGGTATGATTCTAGTAAAGTATTTTAAGAATGTTGATGTGCCCCTTTTTTATGATTGATTTATTGGAGCTTAGGGCCAATTCCCCCTCCATGACCAGGTTCCCATTTATTTTTCAAAGCATATATATGCAGAGTTTGTGCTACATATGAGGTCGGATTACACCAACATCCGATCTAAATTTTATGGACCCAACTTGTTGTGTATTTATGAATGTGTTGGGGCTTGTAGGGACCCTACGCATGTACAACCACCTCTGAGATGGTTTCCACGACCATCTCTGAGTGTGGTATTTCCAACAGAGTTAGAGTATTCATCGGAACTTGGGGATGAGACTAGGCATACCATTATAGATAACAAGTAGAGGACATTTCCCATTGCACATGTCACATTGTGTGGAGAGATGAGAAGACCACCTTCGTTGCCTCATGGCCCACCAATTGCATTACATGATGATTCATATCTAGAGAGTGTTAGGTGTGCATTATATTTTTTCCAATAATAGTTGGGTGGACTCAAGGATGGGGGGTAGACCTACCCATGTTTTTACCAATGGGTTTTGCACATGGTTTTGGGCATGATGGTTTTCTACCCATGGTATTTTGTAGAATCAGTCAAGGGAACTACAGTTATGTTCTAATCCAGGATTAATGGATTAGGGTTTATGAATGTTTCTACATGTATACATATGTATTGTAACATTCAAAGGAATATAAAAACAAATCAATCAGGTAGTCCCCGTTTTTGGATCCATTGGAAAATCTCTATTTATATTTATTTTTTGTTCTCGCCATTGTTTATTTTTTGTTTGAAAAAAATCGTTTGTAGGTAATTTTTGTACAAGTTTAAAACCTATATTTGGTATTAGAGAAGTTTCAGCTTCAAGGGGATGCCTTTTCTACTAAGGGGTTTTGATCGGGCCTGTGGTAGACCCTGTTATAGTGGGAGATTTATGGGATTGATTCTTGTAGTGAAAGAAGATGGAAAACGGTGGAAAGATAAAGATTGAGAAATTCAATGGACAAAGTTATGAGTTGTGGAAGCTCAAGATGGAGGATATGTTGGTGGATAAATATATGTGGATCACGGTAGATTCAAGTACTAAACCAATGGAAATGTCAACATAAGACTGGGTGAAGTTGGATCGGAAGTCAAAGAGCACAATACATTGTGTATCTTAGATTCAATATTGTTGAATATAACAGGGGAAGCTACTATGGAGGCTTTGTGGAACAAGTTAGGGAATTTATACCAATCTAAGTCTTTAGTGAACAAATTGTTCCTGTGGAAAAAGTTGTATAACCTTAGGATGAAGGATGGAAACTTAGTAACAAAGCATATGACCACCTTTAATATTATGGTAAGCCAATTATTATATGTTCATATAAAAAATTCAGATAAAGATAAGTGCATTAGTTTGTTGTGTTATCTACCAAATTCATGGGATAGTTAGGTTGTTGTTATAGGTAGCAATACAACTACCTTGAAGTTTGATGAAATAGTCTCATCCTTGTTTTCAAAGGAGATGAAACAGAAAAACATGGAGAGCCAAAATAGAGATGCCTTGTTTGTACGAGTACGATCACATAATAGAAAAAAAAAAAAAAAAAAAAGAGTCCTCAAGCGAGAGATCTAAATCTCCAGAAAAACCTGTAAAGGTGTGATGGGAATGCAAAAAGAAAGGGCACTACAAAAATGAATGTAGATCTAAAGATCTTGAGAAAGGAAAGGGATCTTATGATGCTCCTTCTGCATAGGCAAAAACCACCTCACATGAAGGTGGGTATGTGTACCTGGATTATTCTTCAAATTCACATGTAGATCATGAGGCATGGTTGATTGCCTCAAGTGCATCCTTTCACTTCACTACCCATAGGGATTGGTTCTGTGAGTACGAGAAATATAATGGTGGTGATGTATTCTTAAGGGATGACAAGAAGGCCAGAATCGTCAGACGTGGAAAATTCAAGTTGAAATTGCAAGGTGGAAGGATTAGAACACTTCCCGATGTTCTACGTATTCATGCATTGGCTAGAAATTTGATTTTTGTAAGCAAGATGGATGATGTAGGTGTAAAAATAATGTTCAAGAAAGATACCTACAAGCTGGTTCAGGGAGCACTAGTATTGATATGGGAAGCTCGGATTGGAACTCTATCCAAGATCCTAGATAACATTGTTATTGATAGGTGTAAAAATTCTATAGTTCCTCAAATTCGAATGGAAAATTTAGTGATCTCTATAGAAAAGACCATGCTATGGCATCAAAGGCTTGGACATATTGGAGAGAAGGGCCTTCGAATATTGCATGGTAATGGTATGGTAGAAGGTATCTCTAATTTCTCTCTATATTTCGATTTTTGTGAACATTGTGTATATGGGAAGCATAATCAAGTGAGTTTCCCCTCTGGTGCTAAGATGGCGAAAGGGATATTAGAGTTTGTACACATTGATGTGTTTGGACTTGTGTTAGTTCCATCATTGGGTAATTCTGCATACTATGTCTCATTTATAGATGAATTCTCAACGATATATTTCCTTAGGAATAAATCTAAAGTCTTTGACAAGTTTAAAGAATTCAAGGCTTTGGTGGAAAATCAGACAAAGAATAATATCAAGGTGTTGAGGATAGATAATGGTGGAGAGTTCCGCCCAACAAATTTGAAGATTTTTGTAAGAAGTGCGTTATAGAACGACAAAAGACTACTCCATACACACCTCAACAAAATGGAGTTGCAAGAAGAATGAATAGGATGTTAATAGAAAAAGTAAGAAGGATGCTTAGTGGTGTCAAGTTAGGATAGGAATTATGGGCAAAGGCAGTGGATAATGCATGTTACTTGGTTAACAGATCACCTTCATCAGCCTTGAAGGATAAGAATCCACATGAGGTATAGACTAGTAATAAACCCTCTCTTTCACGTCTAAGAGTATTTTGTTGTGATGCATATGTACATGTTACAAAGGAGAAAAGAACCAAGTTGGATAGTAAATATGAAAGGTGCATCTTTATTTGGTATAAGGATGGTTTAAAATGTTATAAGCTTTGGAACCTAGAAATAAGGAAGGTTGTTTACAACCGAGATATGATCTTTAGAGAGGTGAAAGATGTTATTAAACATGAATTCCTACTAAAGGAGCATGAGAAGATAGAGTTTGATCTAAAGGAGGAAGAATCAAACTCTACAGAAGAATAGGAATTAGAAGAGGAAGAGCCAAAAACTCCAGTTTTGAGAAGATCGGTTTGAGAGAGAAGGCAGCTAGAAAGTTATAGTCCATCTAACTTTTATTCAAACTTTGCTTTATCTATTACAAATGATTATCCCAGAACTAGCAGGGAGTTAGTAGATTCAGAGGATGGAGAACTCTAGAAAGAGGCCATGGTTGATGAAATTGCATCTTTGGACAAAAATGAGGTTTGGATCTGGTGGACTTATCAGCTAGAAGGAAACCCATTGGAATCAAATGGGTGTTTAAGAAAAATATGAATGCAAAAGGAAAGGTGGAGAAATACAAAGCTTGGTTGGTAGCAAAAGGGTATTCCCAGGTGTTGGGAATTGATTTTGGTGATATATTTTCTCTTGTTGCCAAGTTAGCTTCTATTATATTAATTTTAGTTGTTGTTGTTACTTTTGATTTTGAGGTAGAACAAATGAATGTGAAGACAATGTTTCTTCACAGGGCTCTGGAAGAAGAAATATACATGAAGAAACTTGAAGGATTTGCAGTGAAGGGTAAGAAAGAACTTGTATGCATGTTTAAAAGTCTCTGTATGAATTAAAACAGTGACCAAGGATGTGGTATTATAAATTTGATACATATATACGAGGACATGGCTTCATAAGGAGAAAAGTAGATCATTGTGTGTATTTTAAATTAATTGGTGACCATGTTATTTATTTGGTCTTGTATATGGATGATATGTTGTTGATTGGAAACAACAAAACAATTATCCAAGATTTGAAGACCCAATTGTCCTCCAAATTTGATATGAAGGATATTGGTCCTACAAACTACATTTTGGGCATGGAAATTAAATGAGATGGGAAGAGAGGAAGTTTGGTTAAACCAGAGGAAGTATGTTGAGACAATATTACAGAGATCTAATATGCAAGATAGTAGACCGGTGAAGGTTCCTATTCCTGTAGGTGTAAAGTTATCTATTGAATAATGTCCTAAGACACGAGAAGAGGAAGAGGACATGTCCCTTGTTCTATATGTGAGTGCAACTGGTAGCCTAATGTATGCAATGGTTTGTACTAGACCAGACATTGCACATGTAGTGGGATTATTGAGAAGGTTTATGTCAAAACTAGGGAAGGAGCATTGGACAACAATGAAGCAGGTTTTCAGGTATTTGCGTGGCACTAGTGATTATGGTTTGTGATACCAAGGAAGGCTAGGATTAGACATATTTTTTGACATTCATGGATTTATTGATGTAGACTTGGTTGGAGATATGGATCAGAGAAGATCTACAAGTGGGTATGTGTTTAACCTGTTTGGAGGAGAAGTTAGTTGGATGAGCAAGAGATAGTCTATAGTGGCACTTTCAACTATAGAGCTAGAATACATGGAATCCACTCATGCAAACAAGGAAGTAGGTTGGTTGCAAATACTGTGTTCTAGTGTTGGGTTGGTATAATGAACTACAAGGATAGACTGTTACAGTAAAAGTGCAATTTTCCAGCCCCAAGGGTTAGCTCAACCGGTTGAATCCCTGTTGTTAAAGTACCTCGTCCATCAGGAGGTCACAGGGTCAATTCTCCTAGACCCCCTTGGGGTTAGGCTCAGCTAGTAGTCTGCAGGGCTTGATCCCCTTCAAGGTTGATCAGCTCAGTTCTTTCCTATGGGAAAAAAAAAGTGCGATTTTCCTGGGAAAGAACCTTGCTTATCATTCAAAGACAAAGCACATTGATGTTCAATATCACTTTGTGAGGGATATAGTTGAGAACAAAAAGGTGTTGTTGGTAAAGGTGGACACTTTGAAGAATGTTGCAGATGCATTGATGAAGCCTGTGAGCACTGAGAAATTTTCATGGTGTAGAGAAACAATGGGCATTGCAGGGTTGGACCAATGACTAAGCTCTCATGTGACCCCATGTATGGAAATAAAACAACAAGTGGGAGAATGTTGGGTGTGTTATATATTCTTTCCAATAACAGTTGGGTAGACCCAAGGATAGAGGGTGAACCCAAAGATGGTGGATGGACCTACCCATGGTTTTGTGCATGGGTTTTGCACATGGTTTTGGGCATGATGGTTTTCTGACCATGGTATTTTGTAGATCTGGTCAAGGGAGTTACAATTATGTTCTAATCTAGTGTTAATGGATTGGGGTTTATGAACTCTTCGGCATGTATATATATGTATTGTAACATTGAAAGGAATATAATAAAAAAAATCAATCTATTAGTCTCGGTTTTGGGATCCAACGGAAAATCTCTGTGTATATTTTAATATTTGTTCTCGCCATTATTTATTTTTCTGTTTGAAGAATTTGTCTGTAGGTAATTTTTGTATACGGTTAAAACCTACAGAGAGTCTAAGGTGTTACCAACTTTTGTCATATGCATGTATGTGTCGTGATACCATCTGTGACACTTGGAGGGTGTGTGACCCATGATATAGACCAGGTACATATATACAGATCTTTTGACTCTTACCGTCAAATTATATATTATTTATATTAATAAGTTTGTATCATATAACATTTATATTAATAATTTCATGATAACATGCATGCAAAACCCAGCTACACAGATGAGCCTTTGAAGTCATCTGAGGGGGTAGTTGACTAGCCAGTGTAGCCTCCTCCAGTGAATGTTTCTGTGGCTCAGTTTCCTCCACCTCCACCTCTACCTCATAACACCCATGTGGAGGAGAGTCACTATGTACAACCACATGGACTAGCAGTTGAGGTAAAAAAAAATATTCCTAAGATTTCAATATTTTATTTTTTAAGTTACATAAATGCATGCTAATTAATTCGTAGACTAATTATAATTTGTTTGTGTCATTGTGTACAGGGGACCATACACAGAGGGTTGCCGATGCTAAATTTATGTGGACACATTAGTGGGATGTTGGGTATGGAGGCATTAAGCCACAGACAAGGAGCACCAAACCCAAATTGATCAAATCCCCATCCCACTTGACTTCGATTTGCACTTGACTGAGTCACAGGTAGGGGACTATTTAAATGCATTATTCAAAATCATTTATTTACATATTGTTTATTTTGTACAAATAATGTTCTAATTAATTTGAATTTGAATGTGCTATATTGCAGTACCAGATTATGGATGCTCACTCTGTGCAGCGAAACACACATAAGAGTTCTAGAAGTGATACTTTCTAGAGTGGATCATATATAGTTTGTATATTTTTAGGCTCATTTCATAGGGCACATTCACATGTGATGTACAAAACTTGTATATTTTCATACATGGATAGTTTATTGATGCATGAACATTATTTCAGTTTATGGATGTTCATGATAATGTAATTTGTATATATTTTCATATGAATAGTTTATTATCATACATAACTAACAAGATAAAAGTTTGACTTCTCAGAAAATAAACTAAGAAAATAGGTACAATCTTAGATTATGATGACAGCCACTTTGATATTTAAATTGAACTAAAATATGCATTCATGGTTCAATTAAAAACACAAGTAGGATCGAAATACATTTTAAATTCAATTTTAAAAGATGTCTTCAACTAGTAATGTTCAACTAATAAGTTTTGTTAAATATTGTTTCTTTTGAGGTCATATACAAGAGATTAGTCATAACATGATCTAAGTCATATATATTGGAATTTAATATACCAAAAAACAAGCAATGATATATTTTTTTCCGAAGAAAAAATAAAACTTTTTATTAACCGAAATAAAAAGTTACATAGTATATGCGTTAAGGATTCATTTTTGTTGTATGATTTGAAGATCATAGAGCTCACAAGATGGAAGATACACTATCATTTGTCAAAAACCTGAAGATAAAACACTGATCTAGTGTACAAGCCTCCTCTTTATGAGGAAAATAGCCCCTTTGATTAGTTCATATCAATAAAACCATTTTGTCCATAGATTCAGAAAAAACATAAGCAGTTGTTGTATCATCCTAGGCCTCCTCAGAGAGGAAAACATCCCAAAAAGGGACGACAACGAAAATATAAGTCTGAAAATAAGTGCAAGTAGCAGTAATTGTCTAGAGCGTGTAAATATAAAAGAAAAAAAACAAAATCGTTGTCTGTTATAAAGGTAGGGAGACAGTAATATAGAGTTATGTATATGGTGGATGATCTAACACACGGATCTTGCACTGGTCCTCATACTCTATCCTCCAACTACCCATATCTTGTTGCAAACCCACTTTAGAAAGCTGGTCTATTGCATCATTGCGGTCCCTGTAAATATGGCATAGAGAAAATACATTAAAGGAATGCCTTAGATGTTTTGTCTCTTCTAATAATGGTGATAAAATATAATTCTGACATCTGCTCTCTCCATTGAACCATTTAATAATATTCATTGAGTCCCCAAATATTTGAACCGTGAGTATACCTAGGTGGATAAGCCAACAAAGGAGAAGTTTGAGAGCTGATAGCTCTGCAAAGTTGTTTGTTCCAGTCCGCAGCCCCATCGAGGCTTTAAGACATCTATTTTGATTTATGTGAATTACCATCCCTGCTCCAGTTCTATTATTTTGGGATGCCCCATCAAAATAAGCCCACGGGATTCCTTCCTTAATATGTTCCACTCTATTTATCCGGGGTATTTTTCCATTAACAGGCTCAGGGATACTTGCGTAGACTGATGCGCATTGAACTGCAATGATCTCATAAGGAGTAAACTTATCCATAAAAATGCAGTTGTTCCTTGCTATCCAAATGCCCCAGGCAATGATAAGAGGAAGATTTCGCATGTTCCCTTCTGGGTATAGCTGCCACCGTCTTTGCCAAGCTTCCGGAAAAGAGCCCCCTTCCCAGGTTACAGGCTTTTGAAACAATCTTCTAACCTATGTCCACACCCTTTTTACAAAAGGGAATTCAATAAATAGGTGTTGAATTGTTTCTGAGTCATTTTTGCATAGAGGGCATCTCCCAGGGCTTGTCTTATATCTGGCCTGAAGAATGTCCCAGGTTGGAACCTTCCGCCTGAGAATGCACCAAAAGAAAAGTCTAGTTTTTACAGGACTTTGTAACTTCCAGAAGAGTTTGGCCCACCAATCCGAAATTCCCCATCCTTTCTTAGACATAAGGAACTTGTATCCATATTTTGGGGAGTAGGATCCAGAATCGGCATCAGCCCACACCAACTAGACTAGCCTCTCTCTCAGCCTCACATTAGATCTGGAAAGCTCCTTGATAAAAACATTCCATTCTCCCCACCATTGTGGCGTCAATTCTAGGTCCATCCCTAAGAGACAAGCTTGACCCCAAATGGTGGAGTGTCCCTACTTCTTGATCTGGTTGAGGAAATGAATGACTTTTGAATCAAGCTGCATTATGAGGCTAGGGGATAGTGCGAAATTTTTGTTACAGCCTACCCACGGGTCCTTCCCTATCCAGATTTTTTCCCCATTCCCTACCTACCAGGATAATCCTTGCTTTATGATCTTGAAAGCCTCTATGGTGGCCTTACATACTACTGATGCATTTCATTTTTTTTTGTTGGGGCTTCTTATCCAATCTTATAAAGGATTAGGATCGATATATTTCCTCTTAATCAAAATCGTCCACATTTTCTCCATCTTTATAATCCTCCATCCTGATTTCACTGCTAAAGAAGGCCCGAAAGCAGTGAGATATTTAATTCCCCAACCTCCCCATTCCTTAGGCCTTGCCACCTTCTCCCATGCCACCCATGGGAGAACCAATTCCTCCTTAGACCCTGCCCGTAGAAATCTGTTGCATATCCTTCTTATTTTTTTCCAGAATGCCTTTCGAAACCCATGTCAAAGCTACAGAATAAATTGGAATTGCCAAAATAACAGATTTAATAAGGGTCAATCTTCTAGCTCTCGAGAGCCACTTAAAGCTCCAATGTGTTATTTTGGCTTCAATTTTTTCTATTAGCCAATGCCAATCTTGATTCCTATAGGCATTTGGTTTCACCCAAAAACCCAGGTATTTGAAAGGATCATCAAGCTTACGAACTTCAAAGGGCATGGTAGCTTATATTTGATTTATTTCCTATCTATTGAAACCTTCTAGAATTAGCTGAGATTTATCCTGGTTCACTTGCATTCGTGTAGCCTTCATAAATAGGTCCAGGATCCTCTTGAACTCCTTAATTTCATTGATGCTTCCATCACTGAAAAGCAGAATGTCATCTACAAATAAAAGATGAGATATAAACAGATTTACCACCACTTCTAGCCCTCTTATGGCTCCTTCCCTTCTGGCTTCTAGCACTAATTGGCTAAGCCCTTCAGCAGCCAGCAGAAAGAGGAGTGGCGATAAGGGGCATCCCTGTCTCAGCCCTCTTTTCCCTTGGAAAAATGAAGAAGAAACCCATTGATCATCGCGGCAAAGCTAACGCTTGTTAAACATCCCATGATCCAATTTATGAAATCAACTCAAAATCCCAGGTGTGTAAGCAACATACATATATATGTCTAGCTTATTCTGTCGTAAGCCTTTGAGAGATCTATTTTCATGAATGCTCCTTTCCTCTTCCTCTATTTGACACTATGAATTGTTTCCTGTGTAACCCCGATTGCTTCATGGATCTATCTACTATCCAAGAACCCAAACTGTTCTTTTGTGTTGCTTCTGGACAAGATAGATTTTAATCGGATAGCTATCACCTTTGCAATTATTTTGTAAATGCAATTGCACAACGAGATTGGTCAGAAATCCTCGAAAGGGACTGGGTCTTCCTTCTTTGGAATTAGGGCTATGAACGTTGCATTAAAAGGGGCATAAATAGCTCCTTTCCTTCTAGATTCTTCAACCACATCCGTCACTTCCTATCCAATATGTTCGAAGAAATGTTGAAATAGTTCAATTGTCCATCCGTCTGGACCAGGACTCTTGTCCGTTTCCATTGATTTGATGATGTTCTCCACTTCCTTCTTCGAGACTTTTCCCATAAGATCCACTGCGTCTTCATCATCCATATAATAAGAAAATCTTTGGGTTGTCCTAATTACTTCAACCAGTGAAGCTTCCACTTGTCCTGTGAATAGCTTTTGGAAATGACTTATCCCCATTTGTGACAGGTTTTCAAAAGAGTTTGCTTCTCTGCCTTCTTCATCCTTCAATTTCCAAATTGTATTTATATTCTTTCTTCCTCTTGTGTAATTTTGAAAAAACTTAGTATTTTCATCTCCTGCCTTCAGCCATATGGCTCTACTTTTCAATCTCCATTGTTCTTCTCTTATTAGAAGGATTTTACTCCTTTGACCCTCCAATAACAATATTCTATCCCTTTTTTCCTGAGTTTCATAGCCATCAACTTCAGGAATTTCCAGATCTTGTATCTCCAATCCTATTTTGATTAACTCTTCATCTTGTTTTAGTTTCTTAGCCTTTGCCCATTCCACTATTTCTTTTTTTAGACGCTTGAGATTCTCCATGAAGAGAAATACTTTGTCCTCCGAATTACTGGCCCTCATAGTTCACCAGGTTTCTTTGAAAAGTATGTTATATGAGTCCTCCAACAGCCAAGTGGGATTAAATTTGAAAGGGGTTGCCAACTTTTTAGGAGGTTTGGTAACCTCAAGAAGTATTGGAAGGTGGTCTGAATTCCCTCCCTCTCCCACCCATTGATGGAAGGCTTGAACTTTTGCTATGACCTCTTCACATAAGAGAAACTGATCCAATATTTTTTCTATTCTATTTTCCCCTGTTCTTCAATTCCTCCAGGTGGTCCTTACTTTCAACGAGTTAATAACCACCAATTTGTTGGTACTAAGGGAATTGTAGAAAAATTATGATAAAGGGTCTTCTTTAGTAGAGGGACCCTATATTTCAGTAGCTCCAATTGAGAAATTTAGATCTCCTCCTATCACAAGATTTGGGTTGATCATTACAGATTTGGAGAGAAAGGAATTCTAGAATAGAGCTCTCCCTTGACAAGGTCCATATATGTTTACTATCAGTAAAAGGGGACATAATTCTATGGAGTAGACTTCCATTCCCATTACATGATCCATTCCCCATGAACTTTGAATTTTAAACTTCCCTTCTCTGAATCCCATGGCTAAACCTCCAGAGTGACCTTTGACATCCATAACCTGAAAATTCCACCCCGGCAAAGGGTTTGACAGAGAAGTAGTGACATCTTCTCCCCTACCCAAGGTTTCCAGCAAGAGGAGGAAATCTGGATTGTACTGACGGATAACCTCTTTGAGAGCAATTTTTTTAAGTTTACTGGCTAAACCCCTACAGTTCTAGGATATGATTATCATTTGTCAACCCCAGCACAGGGCTTCACTGTTCTAAGCACCCCAAAGATAGACATTTGTTTTCCATCTAAAATATCTATCTTTGCTTGAACTCGAGCGTTTAACAAATTTAATTTCCTACCTCTCATCTTCTGCTCACTAATCTAAGTTAGGTCCATTCACAATCCCCCCCACAGCCCCCCAAGGTGGAGGCTTTTTCTCACGTGATCTAAGGTTATAGTCGTTTGAGATAGAGATAAGATCTTTCCTCACACCATCCTCTTCACCCCTAGCCAACTCACGGTTCAGATCTAGATTGGGGATAGAAGTAATAATGCTTTCCACATGAGTGTTTTCAAAACCAGAAATAGGAATGATAATATTCTGAGCTCTGGAAGGACCAGGCAAAAAACTAACAGTTTTTAAAGAGAAAGGAGAATGAGAAGGAATGTTTGAGTCCAATCCCATACCCTCAATTTCAGCAGAGCAGAGATCAGCATATGCCTCTGTAGGATTCGGGCCTTGCTCTTCCTTTTCTTGCAGCTGAGCTGATAGATTTCCAAGCAAGGGATCTTCCTGAGTCTTCGCGCCATAAGTCACATCCTCCTAAGGCTGATCAATCTCCATATGGTCTATCCCCAAGTCCTTCTTCATCTGATGTTTCTTTGTCTCCTCCATCCCATTCATTTCAGTATCGGCCTTCCTCTGCTTCCTTTGTCATCTATAACCCAGAGGATATTATTTTGCCAAGTGTCCATAAACATGACACCTGTGGTGGCGAAAGGGAAAATGTTCATAATCAAGTGGCTGAACATAATTAAAATCCTTGTATTGTAGCTTGATCTCTTCTGCTAAACCTTCCCGTGGGGTCAACGTTCCAAAGATCCCAGCCATCACCTTCTCCCTCATCTGAATGAAAGACATGTCTGTTTCCAGGTGTTTACCCAGATGATTCCCAATTGATTTAAAGATCGATTCCACCCACATGAATGGTGGAAGCCTGGGCATACGAACCCATACTGGGATCTTGTCCACCTTCTCTCTCTGCACATCAAACAGGGGATTCCATCATTTAAACAGTACAGGGTGATTGCCGAAAGCCCAATTCCTCTCCAAAACCCAGTTTGTTGCTTGCTTCTTCTCAAATTTCAACATAAACCAACCTTTTGCCATTGATGTTACCTGGAATTCCTTGTCAGGTGCCAATTGCCATTGCTATAAAGCCCATTTCTAAATGAACTGGGCTAAATATATCTTTCCCCTTGTGTTGGGCCATGAATACGACCACCTTTTAACACTTATTTCATCCATTTTTACTCTTCTTTATCATGACATTTATTATAATTTATTATATAAATCCATTTTATAATGATTTATGCTCTTATGGATGAATATTATTTATTCTCCTTTATTTTCAATAAATTGATGATTATGCATGATTTTATCAATGATAGTTTTAATAAATTGGTTGTAACATTATTCACCATTTTTAGCCTCCAATACAATTTCTAGATTGAAGACTTGATCATTAAATATTCCAACTCAGAAATTCGTTGGAATAAGAAGTGACAGTTTTGCGGTTGAGATTCTGGGCAAATGAGGAAGAATCTGGAAAATCCGGAACATGGGTTTTGTCTAGAACGGACCAAATTAACTTTAATCAAAGAACATTTTACCCAAATTTGGCTTGTATTGAGAGAAATCCAGGGTTCTTTCAGCACGATTTTCTCAAATTTGTTGTGTGGCCGTTTTCCAAATCTCAGCTGCAAAACCAAATTCACCTTGCTCTTGTTGAAAGATAGATGGAAATATATTTTCTTGTTGATCAATTGGTTAGAAACAATCTAATATTGTTATGAGAGATCATATTTACTATTTGATTTCTCCTCTTTATGATTATAAAAGGAGAGTATGTATTATGTATTAGAAGAGGATGGCTGAGAGAATGCAGAATTATGATGGAGAATTGAGGATTCAGAATTGGAGATTCAAGAATGATGATGGATTATTCATGATAGAATAGAATAGGAGGAAAAGGAGATTGTTGCATGTCGTAATTCTCAAGGCTTTTGCTATTGTAATTCCAACCAAGTTTAATGATTAATATATGATTTGGGAGTTGCTATTCATTCTTCTCATCTGAAGTAGCTCAGCAGCATCCACTGGCCGCTAAGGGCCCAGCCTCTGGTGGATTAAGTTGTTGTTGTGTATTTTATCTTTCCGATTTCTGTTGTGTGATGGTTTGATTTCCTTTTCATTTCTTTAAATTGTTTTGTTTAGTAATCTTTTGTTTATGAACATTTCGCAGAATTGCTTTGTTATATTGAAACCATAATTAAATTGCGTTAGTGAAAAAATTATTAATTATAACTTGAAATGTATTGCTCTTAATTCTAATCTAATATTGCGTTATCTAATTAAGACTGTGGTTCATTTAATTGTTGTTCATTTGTAATTGCAATTGTTGTTGCTTCAATAACTACGATTAATGTTCATGCTACTAGATTGAGGTTGCTGATTCAATTACATTTATAGTTGCTGTGTATTTCTATTTCATTAGCTTTGCTGTTCAGTTTTCCAATAGATTTAGTTGTTGTTCCTTTTCTGCAAGGATTTGATTTCGCCTTTTAAATGTTATTGCAGCAAGCGTGTTTATTCCATTTCTGTTATCAGCATTATTGATTTATCATTTTCAGTTTATTGCTTTAGTATGGATTGTAAGATCAACAACTGTAAAGGACATCGCCTAACGCTACCTAAGTTCTCAGATTGTGGATCTTGTTTATGTTTGATTTAATTTATATCTGTTAAATAAGGAATGAGTTATTGCTACTGCATCCTTGACTGATAAATTGTTGTAGTTTTCTAAGTGAATGATTTAAGTTTCAGAGTGTTAAGTTTCTTTTAATTGTAAGTAGATTTTGTTTCCAACTTTCATTTACTTTTGGATTTTAAGCACTATACTGCAAAACATTACTCTTGAGCAAATGACCGCCTCAGACTAAGTACACTCTTGAAATAAAAAGTTGTCCCTGGGTTGACAATTAATGTGAAGATAATTAGGACTTAAAAAGACACCTTTTTATCACCCAACACCTTGCCCTTCCCAGCAGAGTAAGTCCAGCCACTTCAATGGCTTCTTCAATCTTAACATCCATACCCAGGGCCAGTTTTGCAACTATCTCCTTCTTCTTGATTATTTTCAGCTTTTTCCACTTCTCCCCCATCTGCCTCTTGCTTAGCCCTTCCTCCCTGTGTTGTGTGGTTGCTTCAACATTTTCTAAGCCTTCCTAAGGTGTGCTTGTACTCCTCCCTGCAACGATAATTCAGCTTCCTCCTCCCTCCCTTCCTTCTGTTGTCCCACTATCGATCCCTTCCTCTACCGCCTCTGAGATAACTACTCTTTCTTTCTTCCCCCCTTGCCCAAGACACCTTTTGAGGCTTGTGACCTCATCCCTTAAACCCGATCCCCCTTCAAGCCCCGAATCACCAACCCATGATATATAATTATGCTCGCTGGGTTTTCTTGGACCCCGTAATTTCTGCTCCTACCCTGAAGCTGGTGACTGCTCTGCCACAACAGACCCTAGATTTCCCTTTGGCCCACACCCTGGTCTTCTCTTCTTCAGATTCCTCAACCCACAGCTATTAATTATGTCCTCCGTCCCCCCAGATTAAAATTGACTAAGAGAATGTGCAATATCAGAACTTACATGAGGGATAAGCGATGCTACCACTTCATGTGCCGCTACTGGCTGAAACGTCATCTCCTGGTTAAGAAAAGTAGTTGAATATTTCTAGCCGCTCAGAAATGCCAACCCTAAACTTTCCTCCAGCAAGCCTAGGGTTTTCTTTTGCTTCCAGACCAACTCCGAGCCTGCTTTCTCCTTCCTAGAACGTCCAGCTAGACGAATATATTATTCTATGTTCTGATCTGTAACCTCCAAACCCCAAACCAACAAAATGTCTCTAGGTTTAGGGTCTAAATCGACGACATCACTGGGTTTGACCATCTTTTAACTGATTTACGCCTAGTAACTACTGAGATCCCTAAGATGAAAGCAGCCCATTCACGCTTCCTCTCACCATGTTGTTAATAGTCGTGTGCTACTCGGGGAAGGCGGCAGCGTAGCTTAATAGTTTTCCTAACCCCGTAAACCCTCCAGTTGCCATTATCTGAAGGCAAGCATCAGACGTTTACCTAGTTCCCAGAAGTTCCGACTACGGGCCCTCCAGCTGTCCTCGACCATTCTCTGTGCATGCCACCTGCTAACCTACTGCTACCTTGGTCCCCATTCCAGTACACCTCCCTGTCCTGTTCAGAAACCCCTCGTCCTCCCCCTGTAGAGCCCTAAGCCCTTAGCCCTGAACCCCGCGTAGCTCCAAACACTAGCTCCATTAGCCTCCAACCTGTTTCCAGACTCCCGCTCCTCTAAAAAACAATCAATGATACGTTTTCAGATAATTTTATATAATTTATATAATTTTATGAAGTTTCCTATATTTAGTTGGCTATCCAAATATTTCAATCAATTCCTTAACTTAATGCTTTCAGTTAAGAACATTCAAGAAGTCAAATTTTACAAAATAACAATTTTGAATTCTAGTTTCATAGACTAAGGAAATAAGTACAATCTCACTATGATGCAAGTCACTTTAATACTTAAAACAAACTAAAATATGTCATGTACATCAATTTAATATTGAATTTGTAGAAAGTGTCTTTTAGTTCAGTCAATGTATGTTAATTTATACAATTAATGATATGTTTTTATAATTTTATGCACTTTCCTAAATTTGCTTTTCTATCCAAGTATTTCAATCTATTCTTTATCTTAAGATCTTCAATAAGAACATTCAAGATGTAAAATTTTGCAAAATAAGAATTTTGAATTCTAGTTTCATAGACTAAGGAAATAAGTACAATCTTACTATGATGCAAGTCACTTTAATATTTAAAATGAACTAAAATATATCATGTACATCAATTTCATATTGAATATGTAGAAAGTGTCTTTTCGTGCAATCAATGTATGTTAATCTAAATAATTAATGATATGTTTCTATAATTTTATGCACTTTCCTAAATCTACTTACCTATCCAAATATTTCAATAAATTTCTTATCTTAATACCTTCAATTAAGAACATTCAAGAAGTAAATTTTTACAAAATAACAATTTTAGTAGTCATATTGGCTTGTACAAAGTGTGTTTTAGTGCACAATTAATGTATGTTAACTTACAATGATTTTAAAATATGTCAAGATGTAAACTAAAAATAAGTTTCATTCAATTTTATTTCTTTTGAGGTTATCTAAAAGAGCTTAATAGTCATAAGATATATATATATATATATATATATATATTATATATATTATATATATGTTGCACTTTTTACAATCCAATATGAAGCATGTGTGTAACTATTTCCATGTTTTATATCAAACTGACACATGACATATTCACGTCATAAGGCATTACTCTTTGAAATCAACTTCCCTTCTTGCTCATGTGTCATCTGTATGCACCCTAAGATTATATGTTAGCCGATTGAGAAAAGCTAAACCGTTCGATGACTAGAAAATAGTTACGAATTCATTGGAACCTAGTATTCGATTCACATAGGTAAAAACCCTACGAACTCCAGCAGCGAGCTCTTCAATCTGGTTGTCCAAAAGGGGATAATGAGGGAAGAGGAAGCAAGAAAGTATTTTCAGCAGCGGATTTGCGCGGTTGATTTCTTCCACAGCCGGAGCAGGGGTTTGTGTCACCAAGATTTGAAGCCATAGAACCTGTTATTAGACGAAAATGGCGATATGAAAGTCACCAACAAAGCCAAGCCTGACATCTGGTCGTGCGGAGGCATACTATTCGTGCCCCTGGTGGGCTACCTGTCGTTCCAGGATTTGAATCTGACAGTGATGTATAAGAAGATCTACAAGGGATTTCAAATGCATGCCCTGGTTTTCCTCTAAAGTTCGGCATCTGGTTATCCGGTTGCTAGACCCTATGTTGGGTGTGGAGCCTGATTATCTTCTATATTCAAAAGTACCGCCACATTGGACCCTAGTTCAAAATGGGGGCGGAAACGCCGCCCGTAAAATATTCGCTGCAGCGGGGGTCCAGGGGGGGGCGGCTGCGACCTTTGGGAGCCCCCCCCTAGCGGGGGGTTTCGAGGGCAGCGCCCCCGAAGCTAAAAACAGCTGTAAAATTGCCTTGTAAAAGTATAGTAATTTGTAGTCAATCTGGGCCGTTCATTAGGCGGATGATCTAACGGTAAAACTTATGTTTAGTTTAGGGTTTTCTTCCCTAGAAGGCAACCCCTCTCTTTGTATGAGGGCATTGTATTTGAGGTTGTGAGATAGATGTGTATTCTGTGTGAGCGAGAAACAGAGAGGTGAGACTGTAAGAGAAGACAGAGGATACTACAACGGATTTGCTGTAGGTTGTGTCTCTTCATTTTGCTGGATAATAGAAAGGAAGGACTGGCTGTTCGGGGTGGACGTAGCCCAAACTGGGTGAACCACGTATATCTGTCTCTCTTGTTTTGTGCGTTTTTCTGTGTTTATATTTCTGCATTATTTCATGTGTTCCATTGCTCCGTAATATATAATTTTCTAACAACTGGTATCAGAGCCGAAGGTCTACCGTTCCGCTGGGGCTTCAAGCATACATAGGCCCATAATGATCTCTGGATTCCCCAAGAAGCAAAAAACATTTGCTCGCATCTTAGGGTATTGCAAATAAAATGATATCTACTCTCCAAATGTCACAGTCTTTGAATCACTAGTGTGTTCTGCATGGATCCATCTTCCTTGCAAGGTTAACAAGAAAACTAGAATGGTTGTTCTAAATTTCTCCCCATTGCATGCAGTTCTTCAGACTAAAGATCTTTCTTATTAATGAGACTCTGCAAGTAGCTTTTACTCACATATTTTTGATGTTACAATAAGTGAATATGTTTGTGACAGAAGTCGTGGAGCTCGTAGAGCTCACTCCTCTGAGAGATGCCCTTGTAGGGCTTCCTGGAGTGACAGGTCTTTTTACAAAGCAAAGGAAGAGACTTTCCCTAGCAGTTGAAATAGTTTCCAACCCTTCTATAATCTTCATGGATGAGCCAACTTTAGGACTAGATGCCCGTGCTGCAACAATTGTTATGCGTATTGTTCGCAACACAGTCAATACAGGTTGAACTGTTGTTTGTACCATCCATCATCCCATCATTGATATCTTTGAAGATTTTGATGAGGTGAATTCAAACACTTTCATGATCAATCTATTCAATGTGAAACAAAAGGCATACTCTATGTTTCTTTGCTTGGCTTAATAACAAATGAAGGGTTGCAAAGGGCTCGAACAAGTCAGGGAATAATTGCTAAATTTTCAGTTTTATTGGTTTGCTAAACTACAACTCTTTTTATAATCATAAAACTTATTTCCTTCAATTTTGTCTGGTTCTTGGTTGTTTGGCCAGGCCGTTCCAGAAATACCACAGATTAGCGAAGGATACAACCCAGTGACATGGGCGCCGGAAGTGAGTTCCATAGCTGTTGAGGAAAACTTGGTGTAGAGTTTGCTGAGATCTACAAAAAATTAGCACTTTATGAGTATGTATAACATAATTGTAGGAATTTGTTTCAGAACTTTGAGCTTTTTTTATTGTGCATCTCTAATTTTGTTACCCTATCTTTAGTTACATAATTTCTCCCAAGAAACTGTAATTTTTTTAAAGCCCTATTTGACAGTTACGTTGTTCTATTTTCAGATGGAATTAAGCCCTTATTCAAGAGCTAAGCATCCCTGCTCTTGGCTCGTAAAATCTGAGTTTTCCAACACAATATGCACGATCCTTCAAGGTTCAGTGCGTGGCATGCCTTTGGAAGCAATAAGTTCTCCCAAGAAACTGTAATTTTTTAAATCCCTATTTGACAATTATGTTGTTCTGTTTTCAGATGGAATCAAGCCATTATTCAAGAGCTAAACACCCCTGCTCCTGGCTCGCAGGAACTGAGTTTTCCAACACAGTATGCACGGTCCTTCAAGGTTCAGTGCGTGGCATGCCTTTGGAAGAAACATTTCGTCATATTGGAGGAATCCACACTATAATGTTGTGTGATTTTTCCTCACTACAATCGTTGCCCTACTGTTTGGGACCATCTTTTGGGACCTTGGAACAAAGAGGCTGGACACTCTCTTGACGGGCATAGCAGGGCAATTTTGTTTTCAAAGAAAGGCAATTTCATGTACTGAACAGGATGTTTAGGAGTGTTCATTAATATGTAAGGGTAAGGTATGAACGGGGAGGTTACAAAACAATATGCCACATTAAGGAATTTGTCAAAGTGAAATGCAATTAGGTCATTCCTTCAATAGACAACGAAGTGAGAAACTTGAATGAACTACATAACTTCTTTGTAACACATTCTCTTAGGCAACTAAGAGAGAGACATTAGAAAACCTTTGTGCTAATCTTGAATTAGGCTCAAAAGCATTGTTTTTGGTTTTTCTTGAAAGAAAAGATGAAAAGATTGAACTATAAAGATTGCAATCTATAAAAGTATATAACCTATTCACATCCAAATCTTTGAAAGTATATGATAAAAACAAGCACTATTCTTTCATATATTTAATAATTTTTTCAGTCATGTTTACTTGTTAGAGAAGAGAGATAATCTAACCTCTGAAGACAATTCTACACCTGGTAGAGAATTCAGTGTTACTCATGTCTCGACACAATAGAAGAAAGGAATGATCCTTCCTTTCAGGTCATTGTTGATGGCTTTTGAGAACATAAACTATTATGTTAACATGCCACCGATATGTGTATCTATAAATCATTCAATTGAATTTGTAATCTACGAGTAGTTTGACATAGCTAGGTTCTCTTCAATGGAATATCTGGAAATAATGTTTATTTTCGTAACAGGAGATGAAAAGTGAAGGGTTGGGTCAAGACAAGCTACAACTCCTTTCCAATGTAAGTGGATCCTTTAGACCAGGGGTACTTAGAGCCTTGATGGGAATTAGTGGTGCTGGAAAAATACCCTAATGGATGTCTTAGCACTTTCACAGATTCAAATTCTTCCAAATGATAACCTTTTCATTTGAAGACCTTGTTTGGATCTCTTTCTCTCGAAGAAGGAGCAAGTTAGCAAGGAAATGTTGGTTTCAAAGAAAGGAAGTTTCCTGTACTGAACAAGTTGGTTAGGATCGTTCATCAATATTACTTCCCCATTGTGGAAGGTTAGGTCAGGGTAAGATAAGGGTAAGGTATATCCCATAATGAAAATATATGTTCTTATATCCTTCCATGTCTTGGTGTCAACCCATACCTTGCCTTACCTTTAATGAGGATATTTTGGAACTTGAATCTGAAAGGAAATCAAGGACACCAGTTGAAATCACAAAGCTAAATTCAGGAACTTTGTTTAACTACATCAAGATGCCTGCAAATGATGAAATCATCTACAGTGATCAATTTGTAAGGGAAAGGAATGCGACCCCAAATTACAATGCACAAACATGGGGAGTAGAAACAAAGATTCCTAAGCAATCAGATGAAGCTATAAACATGAAAGGTGATGCAATCAAGAGAGAAAGGGCACGCCATAAGAGGGCTATTTCGAAGTTTGAATCACAAATACAACCAAGGAAGATTCCTGAATAATGAAATGAAGATATAAACATGAACAGTGATGCAATCAAGAGAAAAAGGGCACGTCATAAGAGGGCTACTTCTAAGCTTGAATCTCAAATACAAGAAAGCAAGTTTTCTGAAGCAGAAAACACAAGTTTGGAGATGACATCGAATAAATTAATGGCCATTCTAGACATCATTTACAAGCAGGAATTAATGACAATACAATCTGTGTTGCCAAATTCTTCTTCTCAAGCCTCTAGAAAATTTTGAACCTGAATTTGGAAGTCATGCAATGATGGTAGGTAAAATGCCAAAGGCAGATTCAAGGACAATATTTAGAAGCAGTCCAGACATTCTTTATGTGGGGGAGTTAACGGTCACATTGCCAAACATTTCCACTGTAGCCTCTACAGAAAACTTTAAGGTGGATATTTTGGAACCTAAACCTGGATGTCAAGAAAGGATGGTAGGTGAAATGGAAAAGGTGGATTTAGGGACTTCATTTAAATGCTTGAAGATGATTGCATATGAAAAAATCAATAGAAGTGGGGAATCTCCAGGGGAAATGAATGACAAAAGGCCTACTCTATGTTTATTTGCTTGGCTTAACAAAAAATGAAGGGTTGTAAAGGGCTCGAACAAGTCAAGGAATAATTGCTAAATTTTCAGTTTTATTGGTTTGCTAAACCACAGCTCTTTTTATAATCATAAAACTTATTTCATTCAATTTTGTCTGATTCTTGGTTGTTTGGCCAGACCATTCCAAAAATACCATAGATTAGTGAAGGATACAATCCACCGACATGGGCACCGGAAGTGAGTTCAATAGCTGTTGAGGAAAAACTTGGTGTAGAATTTGCTGAGATCTACAGCAAATTAGCACTCTATGAGTATGTCTAACATAATTGTAGGAATTTGTTTCATAACTTTGAGCTTTTTTTTATTGTGCATGTCTAATTTTGTTACCCTATCGTTAGTTACATTTTTTATCCCAAGAAACTGTACTTTTTTTAAAGCCCTATTTGACAGTTATGTTGTTATGTTTTCACATGGAATCAAGCCCTTATTCAAGAGCTAAGCACCCCTGCTCTTGGCTCATAGAATCTGAGTTTTACAACACAATATGCACGGTCCTTCAAGGTTCAGTGCGTGGCATGCCTTTGGAAGCAATAATTTCTCCCAAGAAACTGTAATTTTTTTAAAGCCCTATTTGACAATTATGTTGTTTTGTTTTCAGATGGAATCTAGCCCTTATTCAAGAGCTAAGCACCCTTGCTCCTGGCTCGCAGGATCTGAGTTTTCCAACATAGTATGCACGGTCCTTCAAGGTTCAGTGTGTGGCATGCCTTTGGAAGAAACAGTAATCATATTGGAGGAATCCACACTATAATGTTGTGCAATTTTTCTTCACTACAGTTGTTTCCCTACTGTTTGGGACCATCTTTTGGGACCTTGGAACAAAGAGGCTGGACACTCTCTTGATAGGCATAGCAGACTTATTTTCAAAACTGGTCCCGCCTCACTTTGACATTTTATTTTCTCTATCATTGATTAGTTTATTGTCTATTACATATTTGAGTCAATAGAGTGACTTAGCATATTGAGAAATCAAAGCATTATATGGGTAATCTATCAAAGCATTATATGGTATTTGCATTCACATTTTTTATTTGATCGCATGCGCTTAGATCTGTACTACAAAAAAACAATTTACCCATTGTCAATTTGGTCAACTGATTCAAACATTTCGATTTCTGGCACTTCTACATATTCACATTCTTCCAAATGATAGCCTTTTCATTTGAAGACCTTGTTTGACTCTCTTTCTCTGGAAGAGCGAGCAAGTTAGCAGGGCAATTTTGGTTTCAAAGTTAGGCAATTTCCTGTACCAAACAGGTTGTTTAGGAGTGTTCATCAATATGTAAGGGTAAGATATGAATGGGGAGGTTACAATACAATATGCCACATTGAGGAATTTGTCAAAGTGAAATGCAGTTAGGTCATTCCTTCAATAGACAACGAAGTGAGAAACTTGAATGAACCACATAACTTCTTTCTAACACATTCTCTCAGACAACTGAGTGAGAGACATTAGAAAACCTTTGCGCTGATCTTAAATTAGGCTCAAAAGCACTATTTTTGGTTTTTCTTGAAGGAAAAGATGAAAAGATTGAACTATAAAGATTGCAATCTATAAAAGTATATAACCTATTCACATCCAAATCTTTGAAAGTATATGATAAAAACAGGCACTATTCTTTCATACATGGAATAATTTTTTCAGTCATGTTTACTTGTTAGAGAGGAGAGATAATCTAACCTCTGAAGAAAATTCTACACCTGGTAGAGAATTCAGTGTCACTCATGTCTCGACGCAATAGAAGAAAGGAATGATCCTTCCTTTCAAGCCATTGTTGATGGCTTTTGATAACATAAACTATTATGTTAGCATGCCACCGATATGTGTAACTATAAATCGTTCAATTGAATTCGTAATCTGCGAGTAGTTTGACATACCTAGGTTCTCTTCAATGGAATATCTGGAAATAATGTTTAGTTTCGTAACAGGAGATGAAAAGTGAAGGGTTGGATCAAGATAGGCTACAACTCTTTTCCAATGTAAGTGGATCCTTTAGACCAGGGGTACTTAGAGCCTTGATGTGAGTTAGTGGTGCTGGAAAAACTACCCTAATGGATGTCTGAGCACTTTCGCAGATTCAATTTCTTCTAAACGATAGCCTTTCATTTGAAGACCTTTTTTGGCTCTCTTTCTCTTGAAGAGAGAGCAAGTTAGCAGGGAAATGTTGGTTTTAAAGAAAGGCAATTTCCTGTACTGAACAAGTTGGTTAGGATCGTTCATCAATATTGCTTCCCCATTGTGGAAGGTCAGGTTAGGGTAAGGTATATCCCATAATGAAAATATATGTTCTTATATCCTTCCATGTCTTGGTGTCAACCCATACCTTGCCTTACCTTTAATGAGGATATTTTGGAACTTGGATCTGAAAGGAAATCAAGGACACCAGTTGAAATCACAAAGCTAAATTCAAGAACTTCATTTAAATACATCAAGATGCCTACAAATGATGAAATCATCTACAGTGATCAATTTTCAAGGGAAAGGAATGTGACCCCAAATTACAACGCACAAACATGGAGAGTAGAAGCAAAGATTCCTAAGCAATCAGATGAAGCTATAAACATTAAATATGATGCAATCAAGAGAGAAAGGGCACGCTGTAAGTGGGCTATTTTAAAGTTTCAATCACAAATACAACCAAGGAAGATTCCTGAACAATGAAATGAAGCTATAAACATGAAAAGTGATGCAATCAAGAGAAAACGGGCATGTCACAAGAGGGCTACTTCTAATCTTGAATCTCAAATACAAGCAAGAAAGTCTGGTGAAGCAGAAAACACAAGTTTGGAGATGACATCGAATAAATTAATGGCCATTCTAGACATTATTTACAAGCAGGAATTAATCACAATACAATCTGTGTTGCCAAATGCTTCTTCTGAAGCCTCTCTAGAAGATTTTGAACCTGAATTTGGAAGTCATGTGATGGTGGTAGGTAAAATGCCAAAGGCAAATTCAAGGACAATATTTAGAAGTAGTCTAGACATTCTTTATGTGGGGGATTTAACAGTCACATTGCCAAACATTTCCACTGTAGCCTCTGCAGAAAACTTTAAGGTGGATATTTTGGAACCTAAACCTAGATGTCAAGAAAGGATGGTAGGTGGAATGGAAAAGATGGATTTAGGGACTTCATTTAAATGCTTGAAGATGATTGCATATGAAAAAATCAATAGAATTGGGTAATCTCCAAGGGAAATGAATGACATGTTCCATCCCAATAGACAAACATGGAGAGTAGAAACAAAATTTGCTGAAAAATTATATGAAGCATTAAACTTAGGGGAACTTGCAATTATAAAATGGAAGACCATAATTAAGGAGTGTATTCTGGAGCTTGAGTCTGAAAGACAAGAAAAGAATGCTACTGAAAGAGAAAAATCATAAGGAATATTAAAATTCTACTCCCTAACATAACACACTTTTGTGCCTTTCTCTCCAATGTTGTAACCATCCAACAACTCTGATGTTTCCCTGAAATCTACATCATCATTATGATAGGATTGAAAATACTTCCATCTAAAGCCATCTTCATAAACGGTAGAATTGCATAGTGCCTAAGATTGGGATTAGCTACTAACGATAGAAACCCTATATCTTATCTTCACAATAGCCATTAGAAATAAAACATAAAAACCTGCAAATGGCAACAAGATATTTTATAGAAATCAAACATAACTTAACCATAACTCTATATTGTCTCCAATACTTTGGTTCAAATTTTCAATCATATTAATAAATAAAGGTGTTAATGACAAGATGTTTCAAATAAATTCAAGAAAAACCATTAAGAATTACAGTGAAATAATCTAGGATAACCCATAAAGCATTGTTTAAATGATGTATTCTAGCAAAATGCAAAAATATATAATGACAAAATAAGAAAATCTGACATACCATGGGAAATATTTTTCATTTTTCTTTGATGAGGCCTTATTGTGTTCAATAATTCCCACTTTCAATGATTTTGGTAAAACAAGATGTGAATTTATACAAGAAATATTGAACATTAAATAGGGTCAAACCATGAATTGAACCTAGCCTTCAACCCTGAAACTTTCTATTGGTGTTAATGGTTGGTTCGAGAGACAGCCCTGTATTCTATATCATTATGAAAGAAGTAAATGAAGCAACAATTTCCTATGCAATGAGGTGTAGATGTCATCATTGAGTGCCTCACTAATAATTGCAGCTTTCCTTTCCAAAATTTTGCATTGTCAAATGTTCACCATTGGTAAAACTTTCTGATTTATCACATTTTCCTTTTCAGATCTAACAACACGTTAAAAATACGTCAAAGAGACACTCACAATGAAAGAAGATGTTGTGTGAATATGGTATTTGCATTCACATTTTTTATTCGATCATGTGAGCTTAGATGTGTACTACAAAAAAACAATTTACCCATTGTCAATTTGGTCAACTGATGCAAGCATTTCGATTTCTAGCACTTCTGCAGATTCAAATTCTTCCAAATTATAGCCTTTTCATTTTTAAGACCTTGTTTGACTCTCTTTCTCTGGAAGAGGGAGTAGGTTAGCAGGGAAATTTTGGATTCAAAGAAAGGCAATTTCCTGTACTGAACACGTATGTTAGGAGCGTTCATAAATATGATGTAAGGGTAAGGTATCAATGGGGAGCTTACAATAAAATATGTTGCATTGAGGAATTTTTCAAAGCGAAATGCAATTAGGTCATTCCTTTAATATGTACTCAATGCTTTGGCCCAAAAAACTATTGAAGCAAATCGAGTGCTCAAGGTTGACTTTATCATTCTTACTTCCTTCTTCCATGTACATTCTTCCACTTTTACACTCACTCCCTAAATCTCCATTCACCATATTCATAAATTACCATCTACATTTTATCCATACCAACTCTTCTACCTATCATCCATTTCATTCCAAGCCATATTCTTAACTGCTACAGGATCCTACAGAAGTATGCATCTACAGCTCTTCCGAATGAGAATTCTGGTTATATCTACAGAAGTGTCCACTTCCAGCATCGTACATGAAACTTAGGGGGTTTATCAAACAAATTTTGTTCTAATTATAAATGTCTACTAGAATTTTATGAAGAGACTATATTTGATGGATTAGTTAATGTTTCTTACAAATTTCAAGTGTGTAACCCTCGGTGATTATTTTTTGTCAAAGTGGCTTTGTTTTTATGAGATTATTCTTTTAGGAACTCTGATTCCTAGTTAAGAGGACATGTATTAGGTGAAGAATTTTGATTACAATGTTTCTTTAGTATTGATAGATTTGGTCAAGAATTTTGATAAATATGAATAACGTTTTGATAAGATTAAATAAAGTTTTTTTTTAACAATTCTAGGATACAATATACTTAATTGGAGAAGATTTTAGGGTTATCATATTTACTTTAACGACAGATTTTATTGAATATACATTATAAGATTTAAGATTTCAATAAAGTTTATAAGAATGATTAGTTTTTTGTTCAAAGATGTTTCTACTCATTTGGAAGTTAATGACAAGTTGTTGATAATGTTTATCTTCGAAGTTCAATCAAACAATGTTGTCTTATTATTTTAGTGTTTTGTTTCATATGTTGAAGCTCCACATTATGTCACAAGAGATATATTTTTAGGGCCCAAGTTTATTCTTACCTAATAAACTATTTTATTTAAAATTGGGTTGTTTTGTTCCAATTTTCTGGGTCTCAACCTTTCTCGAGAAAGGCTCTTGGATACTTGTTATATTGGAAAGATCACTAGGTGAGGTGAACAAATATCTATTTCTTGGGTCAAATGTTGAAGACCTAAGTCATGGTCACTTTGCACATGACCCCCCTTCCTCAGAAGAAAAAGGACACTGAGTGTTTAAAAAATGTGATGAAATTCCTAGATATCTTTCTTATATCCCTAAGGTTTGAAGATTCCATGGACCAAAACTATGTCATATAAACAATGCTAACAAGATTCTAAATTAATTAATGTAAGTTGGTTGTAGATTCAATTTAGGTATATCTTTAAATTTCTAGGTATCCCTTTCTTTTTAGGCCCCAACAAAAGAGTAGTGGCAAGTTCTATTTCAATGAAAGGAACAAAATGTGACAAAATAGATTATGAAGCATATGTTCTCAGTAGTTAGACATCAAATTTATATGAATGTCCTAGCTTCCACACATGTTTATTATTCCCTATGCTAGTGTTACAAGGCCTTGATTTATAGTATATTGGAAAAGATTATGAGATATTTTACAATCTTAAGCCCAATGCATGCCTTGTCATATAACAATCACATTTCCCAAGATAATCAACCTCAGATAAATTTTGTATCTTTTGGGTGAATTATGTTAGGGCATGTAGAACTTGTCATTCATAGCTTCTCTTGAAATATTCTACACACAACCTTAAATAACTAAGCTCGAAATATCGTCTATGTCAGTGTGATATGATCACATGATGTGTCACCATTGGCATACCACCTAACAACACTGCATTATGCAAATTGTTAGCAACACTATACTCAATGCAACCCCTATTACAAATCTTATAAATTTGTTCTAAAGCCAACTCATAAATTACTGTGAATTGCATAGCAATTACGTTGCTTCATGTCGTCTTATAAAATTTTAATATTCTATCAAAGAGGATATATTGAAATTCTAGGAAGATTATATATTTGGTGGCATTTTGACTAGAGGTTTTAATAAATATATTCCCAAGCCATATGATGGATTAGTTAATGTTTACAAATTTCAAGTGTGTAACCCTCAGTAATTTTTTTTGTCAAAGTGGCTTTGTTTTTATGAGATTATTCTTTTAGGAACTCTAATTCCTAGTTAAGAGGAAATGTATTAGGTGAAGAATTTTGATTACAATGTTGCTTTAGTATTGATAGGTTTCATCAAGAGTTTTGATATATTTTGAATAATGTTTTGATAAGATTAAATAAAGTTGTTTTTTAACAATGCCAGGATACAATATACTTAATTGGAGAAAGTTTTAGGGTGATGATATTTACTTTAAGGATAGACTTTATTGAATCTAAAATATAAGATTTGAAGAAATTTTATAAGAATGATTAGTGTTTTGTTCAAAGATGTTTCTACTCATTTGGAAAGTTAATGACAAGTTATTGATAATGTTTATCTTTAGAGTTCAATCAAACAATGATGTCTTCTTATTTTAGTGTTTTGTTTGAGGAACCAATTGTGCCACTTATCATTGACTTCATAAATGATATTTTCATGAACAAGGATTATGATGCCAATATCATCATGGTCAAATAAAAATTAGAATGGGGATTTCACAATTGTGAGGAACTAATTGTGCCACTTATCATTGACTTCCTAAATGATATTCTCACAAAAAGGATTATGATGCAAATATCATCATGGTCAAACAACAATTAGAATGGAGAATTTCATAAGTGGGGAGAAATTTTCAAGATTTATATGCCATCATCACATGGTAAGAGCAATACAATTTTACCCCAACCAATGTACACTCCTTTCTACAAAGTGAAATATATTGGTTTTCCACTAACATTTATTAAACCAAATTTATGAAATGCATTTGAGTCACTATGGAAAGAGAATGATGGGCACCTAGTTGAGGCTTTGAAAATGATTGAGTTAGATAAAATAAGATGGTCCAAAGAGACAACAAATAATACCATTCTTTTATAGTTTGGACATTTTACACGAGTGAAGGATAACAAGCAACAACTAACTAAATTAACAACATCATATAACAAATGATGAGGGAGTTCATTAATGTTCCCCTTACTACTAAAGTCTTTCTATTAAGTTTTCCTCATAAAATTAGACCAATTTCTAATGAACAAAAACTATTATCCATTGCATTGTGAATTAAGGTGATATGAGATTATTTTGTTATGAAATATTTTATTTAAATCATTTACTTATAAAGGTTACAAAATATTAATGAAGAGCATTTTCATAAATCCTTCACTTTGACCCTCAAACATAACATATGATTAAAAAGAAACACCAATAAAGAAACAAAATTGCATAAAATTTTGACTTCTTTCTTCTATGTTATTGTTTCTTATGCCATTGCCTTACTGCGTTTCCTTTGCAACATGTGGTGTAAATGCTAGTTATTATCCCTACTGCGATACGAATATACACATTAGATTTTTGCTTGACTTGCTATTAAACAACAGTTTGACCAAAAATTACACCAAAAAACATAATGTTAACCTTATAAAACCAAAAATATTTTATTTTTTTAATATTTTGGTTTGATTTTTTTAAATTGTGATTGGTTGATTTAGGTTGCCTCTTATTTAGCAATATTTGTTGTGTGTTATAAAACGTTGTAAAACTATAAAAAGGTAAGACGACAATTTAATATACCTGGCGGACAAGTATTTTGGCAGCCCTACCGATCGTGGATCTTGCAACACAGACGGTCTCATTGGATGACTTGAAAATATTTGGCGTCCTTGACAAGGATACGTATCCAGTACTTCTAGGCAGCGGCCTCCAATCAAACCTCCCTAACTCATAAACTTAAATTTTAAGTTTTTAGTCAAAATTAATTAATAACACCAAAATACGCAGTCCTAATACTCTGATTTCAAAATTATCATCACTCTGTATTTATTTGAAAAGATTAGCATATCGACACTCATAAATAGTATGCTTGCCTTTGAACATTAACGATTGGGACAACCACAACTTCTTAGGTGGATGGCATAAGTATACCCTATCGTGTCAATCGACAAAGCACAATGAGAATCTACAATGGAGGTGTTGATTCCTTTGGTGGAGGCAGGGATATACCTGTCATGTTGATGAAGAATCTACAACGTGGAAATCAACTCCATAAGCCCATAAGTCCATATGTTGAGAGACGTGCGATACTGCTTTATTAATTGCTACTGTACAATCTTGCTATAAATTATGTTTCAAATTAATTACTACTATACAATTCTGCTATCAATTTTGTTTCAAATTCCAAGATGATAGAATTACATAATATAAATATATGAACATTTAATAGGGTTGGATCTTCACATTCAGACTCCCAATATAGTTTTCCTCTCTTTACTATTTATTTGGTGAATAAACTATTGGTTGGACATGGCTACAAAGCTAATAGTTTATATTTTTTATGGTGGTGGTTGTGCAATTTTGTTTGATGAGAGTGACTTGGTCATGTGTATTGGAATCATAAGATTTTGTTCAATTGGTAGATTGTTGTCTTGCTTCTTCCATTGTTGCATTCATCCTTTAAAGATGCAGGTAAACAATTGCTAACAGTATTCTTTAATTACATTCATACTCTATCTTGTAGGGAGAGTGGAGTAATGTGTGCAATGAAAGAAGTTACGCTTTTCTCCGATAACCTGAAGTCCAAGGAAATTGTAAAGATTGCAGGTTAGTTAATCAAATGCCTTGCATCCCTGGAATTGATTGTATGGTTATAGAAATTCCCCCTTGTCATCTTCTTTTGCATATACAAGGTTTTATTTGGTCATTCATACAAACTTTGTCCCTTTAATGAACAATATTTGAAGTATGTTAGTCTTCATACCATCTTTTTCCTACATTCTATTGAAATTCTTTCTTCTCACATATTCAACAAGAGATATCTATGCTTAGTCACTTATGGCATCCAAACATAGTGAAATATTATGGAAGTGAAACCGTATGTGGACATCTTGGCTATTTTTTATCAAGAGATTATTTTATAATTTTTGGGCATCTTTTACTTGTGTACATATGCATTAAACCTACAGGGTTCATGTAATTTGATATTTCCCATATTAATTTGTTTTTTTCTAGTTTTTTGGTGAATCAACTATATAATTTCTTTCATTGTGGGTTACATTTGGACTACAGATCAAGTCCCACAAAATTGTTACTGGGGTAAAATGTTATATTAGACCAAACACTCGCTTGAATAAAGAAAAGACCGAACCCTACAATTATCATGAACTTTTGTAATACACAAATGTCAGGTTTCCAAGATGTTGTCATGACAGTTACAGTGCTTTATTTTTCTTCAAAATTCAATTAAATAATGATTGAGACATTTTCTACTAGCAATTATTTGTTTGCAAAACAAATAAAATAACGCGATAGGAGACAACAATAATAAAAGGAAGCAACTATAGTACTGAGTAGTTGCGACATAAAAAGGTAACATGTTCATTTTTAGGTTAATCAATAATAAATTTTGATCAGAAATAACATCAGTGAGTCATTACATGATTACAAGTAATGCAGGGATATACATGAAGAAACCAATAAGCTAGAGTTCATGCAAAAACATATTCATAGATTTGGTGGAGTATAAACACATCAAACTGAATTTAATCCTTGGAATCTGAATTTAATCATTTGTTTATTCTTTAAAACTTATTGAACATTGAATTAGTGCCATTTTACAGTATGTTGTAACGTGAAGAGAAATTTGGATGATTTTCAAGAAGCTTGCTTGTGTATGATACTCATTATGATCTTGTTTTTTGGTCTCGAGCTAAGTTCTAATTCTTATTTTATCTCCAAATAAAACTCTACCTTAAGAGCATAATGGGGATTGCATATGCACATTTTTTTATTCAAAAGAATAGTTGTTATGGAATTGTGCTAATTATCATTGTTTGGCATTTGCTCGATGGCTTTAAAAAGAAACTAGGATAACAATCTAACAACTCATTTTTTGTTCCTTATCTCACTTTCTTAAAATAGAATTCATCTAAGATTTGAATTTTGTCATATTTGTAATCATTTTAGAGATTAGTTTGTAATTTAGATTTTGCATCGACAAAGTTTGGTCCTACGAATTCATATTTGTTAACTATCCCTTTATATGTAAACTAGTAGAGCAATCTTTATCTCATTATGAATTTGACTGAAAAAATATGCATAGGACTAAGTTTACTAGTGAAAATAAGGTTGATATTCTAGTAAATAATCTTGGTTTAAAAACTAAATCTAGTTTTTTGGCTCTTCTTTTTTATAAGAGGAAATAGTTTTTATTGTTTTTATAAATTGATATTGCATATTTACATTGGACGATCAACCATAAAGTCATAATATATATTTGGGAAGGTTTGATTAAGTTGGTCAACAATTAACTAGTCAAAGGAAGAAGCCATTTAAAAATTTACTTCATCTTGAGGCCTCGTAATGGGTGAGAGTCAAATTATCAGTGGGATCTATATTTCAACTGCTAATTGAAGGAAATTTAAGATTTGAAGCTAGGTAAAAAATCAAAGGGTCAAGAATTTGCTTTGAAGACTTTAAGTTGAAGACAGTTGAGATTCTTGGTGAAGTGGTTGACAAGGGAGCATGAAAACCAAAAGGTTGTCTCGACAAACAACCTGATAATGAGTCTAGCTACAAGCAATCCAACATAAATAGTGAGCAGATGCAGTTTTGAGAAAATCTTGAAGTTGGATAATTAACCCTTGTCACTATTGGATATCTTTGTGGTTGGATTGGTGTTGTTCTAATCTTAGGGAGTTGTATGTTGTTATCAATCAAAACAATCTTGCATATAATCCAATTTAATTAACACACACAACCTACCCTTGAGCTTCTTGTCAGCACTCGAAAGCAAGGATAGATTCTTAATGAAATTTAAAGTGGTTGACATCACATTCATGAGACAATTAAAACAATGAATTAAATCGAAATATATAAGGTGGATGTGCACCTTAAGTGAATGATAAATCAAAGTAAATGCACAATGGTTGGTCATATCGCTGAAATATTATCAAAACCAATATGAAATTGATAGTTTAAAGAGCTAGAGACAAGGCACAATCAAACCAAATCAATGTATTAGCCAAGAGATTGGATTACGTCAAAGTGACAACATGTGTCAGGCTGCCAAAGGAAACCTCCCATTGTTGAAGTATGCATATGTACGAGTGATGACCTATGGGCAAGAGTAAAATGAGACAAAACATGCTAACAAATGGTAGATACCACTTTCAAACCAAAACCCCTCCTTATTTGTTCATCTACACTCAACTTGTAGGTTAATAAGACTAATTTCCTCCTTTTTACCTATGACACATAAGGCTTCTCTGTGTGAGGTGTTCTTGGATGATCAAATTTGTTAAAATTCTTGCCTCTACCACTATATGGCCAAAGAACTTCTCAATATCATTCAAATCACATTACTTATTCAAACACCAATCCTTGAGAACAGGCTTTCCAACAATTGTAAATCATCATCTCATAACCTTAATCGATAAACACCCGTCATTCTATCCTACAGGAAATTTACTGGGAATGATCCATGAAAGGCTCTCGTGCTCAATGCTTAGCTGGTTCAACTACCATACAACGTGACCTTCCTTCATGTTCATCATTATTATATTTTTTATTTATTTTTATTTATCATAAAAATATTATATAACTTTTATCAATAGATTTTGTTCAATACTAGTGAATCAATTTTATTTGTTTCTAATTATTGTTAATTTTTGACACTACTCTAGTTGTTAGAGGTACTATTTCTGATCCAAACCACTCTAGTTGTTAGAGGTACTATTCCTAGTCCTACGTCATTAGCAGTGTTGTAGGACTACTGGAAAACACTTTGTTTTCCCATTCACGTATACCTTTGACACTAACTTAACTATACTTAAACTAAGAAAGAGTATCTACAATGTAGCCCTTATTCAAACGTGTTAGTTATTTTTATACCTTTAAAAGTTCAAGAACTAAACTCATCGGCAGGGAACGCTAGTTACGCGCCCTTGTTAATAACATAAAAATATTTCAATGTTGTTCATAACCTAGATAGTTGAATTTCTATTTTAAGTAAAATATTATTATATCAACTTGGTTGTTACATATTGAAATGGATTTTCTAGAAACCAAATGTATGACATGTGTGTGTATCTCTCTCTCTCTCTTCTCTCTCTCTCTCTTCTCTCTCTCTCTCTGTCTCTCTCTCTCTCCTCTCTCTCTCTCATATATATATATATATATATATATATAGATATATAGATATATATATAATTATCGCATGCTCAACATGACATTTAAAAAAATTAAGATAAATACTTTTAATTAAATCTAAATTTAATCCCTATAGATTCCTAAATTTTAATTAAATTTTAGATATATGGGTTTACATAAGGATCCTATCCCTAAAAATGAAACCTCCTTGAAATTTGGTGTACTTTAGAAACTTAAGCACCTTATGGAAACTAAATCTTATATAACATATATGTACACTATTATGAATCCATCATAAATTAGAGGGAAACATTTCTCTATTCAAAATTATAAGAGTATTCAACTATCACATTTATAGATTACAAAAATCATACATTTGAGATCTCTTATACTAGATTAGATTACACTTGATTGTTATAGACTCAACTTCGGGGCTTTCCATTTGCATCATCTACTCATCTAGCCAATGGCTCATAGGAATGAAAGTATCCATAATATGTCCATGGTCTGATTTTGTCATCTTTCATCTCCTCGATTCACCTTTGTTTGTTTTTATTTCTATGAGATTGATCTAAGTTGCTATGACTAGTTGATTGTATTGATAAGATATATATTTAGGCATAAAATCTCTACAAATGATGTGATCATTCTATTTTTTGACATTTTCAAAAAAATGGTCCATCACAACCATGTCACCAATTTGGTATGTGAATTTTCCATATTCATATGGTCTCACCAACCTACTTTTCATCTGTGTGCATCAGATCATATAGTAGGTCACGTGCTCTTCATTTCCTGAAGGGGAAATGATAACAAAAACATCACCTACAACCAAAATACAAAATATGTATTAGTTAAATACGCTCAAGATTTCAATTTATAGATGAAATTGTTAATGATAGATGGGCCACATACCTTCCCTTACAAGATCAGAGACTCGATCATGATCAAGTAAAATGATGGCCTCTTCATCGTGCATCTCTTGCCACGTTGAAATTGGATGAGGCCCCTTTGGATTAAGAGGGACATATTTTCATCTTTTCACATACCTGTGTTTTTCACAGTGATCAAGTCTACATCCATCAACACCAATGAAAAACTCACAAAAACATGATATTTTTCTTGTCTCAACGGAAAATATTTCCCCCGTGTCTTTGCTCTGCATTGAGTGTAATTCCCTTATTACGATACCAAGGAATGGATCTATTCACATCGCTAAGTTCATCATTCCAAAATAACTTATGCACAAGCATAATAGATTCGTTAACTTCATGTCCTAAATGGTATCTACACTATTTGACCACCTCTAGTGATGATTTGAGTCGATCTACATCATGACTCATTTTGTACCTCCTATGTGATTGCTTCACACAAGCACTTTCACTATCATGATCACCCTTTCCATACCTTGTTTCAAAGTAGCTCCAAGTATGTTGAATTATTCTCTTCCTGTGTAGTCAGATCAACCAATAAAAACTATGTGTTGACTTGAACTACCCTGACCATCTGACCATATCCAATGCTTCTTGAATGATATGTCATTTTTTTAAATGATTCATAAATCGGGTCAAAGCAATGTTGCACAAAGAATGTGTCATGCTCACGATCATCACTGATGTAAAAGTGATACTCCTTAAACACATCACGTGACTCATCATTGCTTTCCCTACCATCAAGTTTCAATTGTGCATGTTTGTACAAAATATGTACGAATATGGACAATTGGTCTAAGTGATAATACTCACCCTAGATCTTTGTCTGAGGAGAAAATGTGTAATTATTAGCAAAGTCCACAACTGATAAGATTGCACCTAGCTGAAATACTTCGTGAGAATGCTTAAATTCATATGCTTTCCACCTAGACTTCTACGAGTGTTTGATATATTTATAGATATGGTTTTGAAACACCCCCCTGAATTCTGAAATAGGAATCTCATCCTCCTTGATCCTCAAAGGCTCTAAAGTTGAAGAAGATGGTTGATTTCTCGCAACATACTCATAATGCTTCCATGTGATGGTGGCATCTGACATCCCATACTAGTTGGGATCAATGAGAAAGTTCCTATGGAACAATGTCAAATAGCCACATTCATTGCATCTTCTCCCACCTATACATATTTTCTTGTAGAAAATCCTTTTGGCTCCCTTCTACACAATATTGTTAAAAAAAAATCACGCACTATAGGAGGAGGAGGGTCGTTGTGACAGTTCTTCTTGTAAACTTCGCAGAAAGTGTCATAATGAAGTTGAAATTCTACATGATATCGAAAAAAACATGTGTCACAAATTGTATTTAGTCCTAATAAACCATGGTTTCAATTTTTGAAAAATCCTTATGGATATCTTCACATGGTGACTATTTCCTAAAATTCCTCGAACAATGCAACTTCTGTCATTTCTACAATGTGCTTAGCGTGTTCCACATACTCACCTATATCTATGTGATGTTGTAAAACAAGATTTATATCTAGAATAACATGGGAATGGCTCTCCCAAAAGTTTACCACACATGCTCTAATTCCTACTATAATCATGCCTTGGTAGGGTTTCCTGGTGATAAGAACCCAACAAGCAGATTAATAATTTTCATATACTCCAACCTTGAATTTGGTATGCTTGTGCAATGTTTTTCTTGATACATGGAGAAATTTTGACATCGTTGCCAAATTTTGTTGCCTTGATGTACTTGGTGCAACAATAACAGTTGTAATTTCCCTGCGTGCAACTCAAGCTTCAAGTTTTCTTGATTTTCCAAAAATAGTGAATGTATTTGATATATTTTCAGTGACATTCATATGTGTCTTCTTGCTTTTAGTATCTTGTAAACCCAAAATCTTTTTTGCATGTTTTAGTTTCTTATGTTTGATCGACCCATGTAGTATTTGAGGCTGTGCAACAATTGAATGATTCTCAAAATATTGTTGAATGATGTTATTGATATGGTCTCTAAAATTGTGAGTAGGGATAGGCTCCCCAAGGTCCTCTATTATGCTTTCATCCAAATTTTCTACAAATGGTCCACCCCTTTCCAAACCACTACAACTCCTTGTTATCCTGTCAACTTGAGAGGAAACAATTCGTTCTTTTGATGTTTGATCAACTTGATAAGGAAAATATTCGTCCTCCAGTGGTTGATTAGCTTGATGTGGCACATATTGTTCCCCTAGTGACGATTAATCATCTTGATAGGGCACATGTTCCTATGGTGATTGATCAGGTCCATAGGGAACATCTTGATCATCATCTAATTGATCGACTTGATGGGACACATCTTCTCCCTCATGTGGATGCTCAATTTCCATCCCTACATAGTGGAATAAAAAATATACTTGTAAGTCAAGTGAATCATCACATGTTTATTGAAGAAATCGCCATAGGTGGAAGGACTTGATATGATTTGATATAGGCACCTAGGTAGCAGAACTTGACATGGACCAAGGGTTCTAAGTTGAAACATGAAAATAAAAGGGTTTCAAGCTCAGGGAAATATGGGACGAAGAAGAGTGCACTAGTAAAAGTATTGGTCCCTATTTCAACAAAAAGGGTGATTCAGAATATGATTAAAGGTAAAATCATTCCTCCTCACTCAACAAAAATCAATTTGGAAACCTTAGGATTCTAGTCACAAACCCTAGGGAAAATTTAAATGAAAAAAAAATTGAGACTTGGAAGCTAGTTAGTATAAGTTGACATGGACCAAGGGTTCTAAGTTTTTTTTTTTGTGTAATCTTGGTGGTACTCCCTTTTCAATTAATTTTTCATAAACAGATAGTCAATTATGGTTTTCCAAACACTGTTAGTGGCCTCAACCTGCCTGTAGGAAACTAGGTTTGTTGGCCACCTATCTGCATCAAAAGTTGTCCAAAATTTAAACAGTTTAATTTTTATCATCCAACCTGCATTTGCTACTTTATCTACTATATGCTTCATACTTAAAAATTAAATTATAATCGACATAATAACAAAATTTTACTAGTTGGACTTCTGCTTCATTCATCTAAGGAATCTACTGGAGTCGGGTCTTTCGCACTTGACCCAGGTGCTTTACTCTGCAACAATGTCTAGATCTGTTGTTTCATTCTCTTCACGCAAAGATTGTTATGATATTGCTACATTTGAACTGACTTGATCTCCTTCTAGAGATCTTTTAGGCTTGGTTCTGCTTGTCTGTCCACTTCTAGCTCTTCTCTATCCTTGTAAGTTGTCATTGCTTTGGCCAAAAGGTTTTTCATAACCCAATATTGTTGGATGGTCTACCTAAAAAATGTTTGGCGACCTCGGGTATGGCCTGGATCCTAAATTATAGGCTCCCATTCTATGAGATGAATTTCTTCATTTTCTATGTTGACATTTAACTCCCTTTCCCATTTAGCTATGATTTCTTTTACTTCAACTGGGGTTCCTACATAGTAGGCATTGATTGGATGCTGCATACTTTCCTGACTGTTTTTCTACCCCTTTTCGTTGGTGGTTTTCTTATTGATGTCTTTGGGCCTTTCATTTTCTAATTAGTCTTTTTTCCTATTCTTCTGCTCCCTTTTCATCCCTGTTGTCTGCCTTCCTTTACCATATTTGTCTACTCTCTGTTCTTGCAGTCCCTACACTCTTGTGCCCTTGCTTGATTCAAGTTCTGGTGCATCATGGCCTAATGAACACTAGATTTTATACTTCGTGTAATGTGAACTAGTAGTAAAACATTCAAATCAAGAATAATTTTGTCCTTAGTATTCTTATTTTGTTTTATGGTTTGTGTTTTGGCCTTTTGTCTTCCAATTTTTTCCGCATTCTTCCCATCACTGTCAGTTTGAAACCACTCTATTACATTCTCAATCCTCGGCTCTATGCCCCCTATGTTTCTAATTCCCCATAAGGATCCCAGGTAACCCCCTCCTAGCTCATGGTCTAGCGGGATAGAGATTTTACTCTCTTCAGGGTAGCTAAACTTTGTTGGCCATTCCGCCACTGAGACGAACTTCCCTTGGTTTTTTTTCTAGTTCCAATGGCTATCCTTATCCCCTCCTCGATCTAAGGGGCAACAACTCCCTTGACATCTCGCAAAGGCCTCTAGGCCTTTCATCTTCTCAATTCTGTGGCGTTTCCTACAAACAGGAAGTCTAGAGTTTTCTCCAGGTTCAGTTTTCCCCACAGGCCTCTTACAATGGCCTTTTCCCCACCCACCCCAACAGGATAACCATCCCTTTATTCCATGAGATTATCCTCACGTAATTACAGAGGGAGACGCTTAAAGTATCGCTACTTTCAGCATCTATATGACCTGACAATCTTATTCTTCCCCAGGTTCAATCAGTCGTCTTACACTATATGTGAGCATAATATAGGATGATGAAAAATTAGTGCTTTGGGAAATATTATATTTCCATTACCAACTAAATTGAATTACGTAACTTGATTTAGTTAAATAACTAAAAAACAATGTTTACGTATAAATCATGATTCAACTTCAAGAGATGCCACAATTGAGAAATTCATGAACCCATCTTCCTGCCAATTGTAACAAAAAACACCACTATTATCGTAAATTATCTAGTGTAACAAATATATTATAAGATATATTGTTTTTTTTACCACTAAGATGCTAGAGTAACAAAAAGTATAAAAACAAAAATTATATCTATAAATTTATACAAATTTAATCAACTATAAGATAAACTATGACTAAAAAAACCATAAAGTACATACATACTCACTCTGTGATACAATAAGGAACCTATTCAACTAGTTTTTAAATATGTTAATATTTGAAAGCCTATAAATGACCTTTGTCGACGCGTTTCGAACCAACTAGTGTGGTTCATCGTCAGGACAAGTTGAGGACACAGATCTGGCCTAGCAAGTTAAATAGACTGTGCAGAGACTCCAACGGCTCTATAACGGCTATTTTTGACCCTAGGACCCAGCCCAATTTTTAATAAATTTAATATTATTATTATTTCTATAATATTAAAAAACAATATTCTATTTCTAGAAATTAGTAAAATTAGGTGTGTTG